>JAXCGZ010017940.1:0-5000 GCA_037179515.1 Halocaridina rubra | reverse complement strand
GAACATAGTGGCATTCAGTTAGAATGCGTTCATTCCTAGGTATAGCAGATATAAGCTATAAGGTTGGATTCCTTTTAACCTTCTGTGGTGTAGTGGTAGCGCCTTGACTTAGTAATCATAAGTCCTAGGTTCGAGTCCCGGGCGGGGTAAAAAATGATTCATGTTTTCACATATGTAATGTGCTTATTTGTATTTCATGGCCCGAATGAGATTGGGAATTGAATTAAATGCTAAAATGAAGCCACGAGTGAGGTTGGGGAATCTGTAATATGAACATAGTGGCATTCAGTTAGAATGCGTTCATTCCTAAGTATAGCAGATATAAGCTATAAGGTTGGATTCCTTTTAACCTTTTGTGGTGTAGTGGTAGCGCCTTGACTTAGTAATCATAAGTCCTAGGTTCGAGTCCCGGTCGGGGTAAAAAATGATTCATGTTTTCACATATGTAATGTGCTTATTTGGATTTCAGGGCCCGAATGAGATTGGGAATTGAATTAAATGCTAAAATGAAGCCACGAGTGAGGTTGGGGAATCTGTAATATGAACATAGTGGCATTCAGTTAGAATGCGTTCATTCCTAAGTATAGCAGATATAAGGTATAAGGTTGGATTCCTTTTAACCTTCTGTGGTGAAGTGGTAGCGCCTTGACTTAGTAATCATAAGTCCTAGGTTCGAGTCCCGGTCGGGGTAAAAAATGATTCATGTTTTCACATATGTAATGAGCTTATTTGTATTTCATGGCCCGAATGAGATTGGGAATTGAATTAAATGCTAAAATGAAGCCACGAGTGAGGTTGGGGAATCTGTAATATGAACATAGTGGCATTCAGTTAGAATGCGTTCATTCCAAAGTATAGCAGATATAAGCTATAAGGTTGGATTCCTTTTAACCTTCTGTGGTGTAGTGGTAGTGCCTTGACTTAGTAATCATAAGTCCTAGGTTCGAGTCCCGGTCGGGGTAAAAAATTATTCATGTTTTCACATATATAATGTGCTTATTTGTATTTCATGGCCCGAATGAGATTGGGAATTGAATAAATGCTAAAATGAAGCCACGAGTGAGGTTGGGGAATCTGTAATATGAACATAGTGGCTTTCAGTTAGAATGCGTTCATTCCTAAGTATAGCAGATATAAGCTATAAGGTTGGATTCCTTTTAACCTTCTGTGGTGTAGTGGTAGCGCCTTGACTTAGTAATCATAAGTCCTACGTTCGAGTCCAGGTCGGGGTAAATAATGATTCATGTTTTCACATATGTAATGTGCTTATTTGTATTTCATGGCCCGAATGAGATTGGGAATTGAATTAAATGCTAAAATGAAGCCACGAGTGAGGTTGGGGAATCTGTAATATGAACATAGTGGCATTCAGTTAGAATGCGTTCATTCCTAAGTATAGCAGATATAAGCTATAAGGTTGGATTCCTTTTAACCTTTTGTGGTGTAGTGGTAGCGCCTTGACTTAGTAATCATAAGTCCTAGGTTCGAGTCCCGGTCGGGGTAAAAAATGATTCATGTTTTCACATATGTAATGTGCTTATTTGTATTTCATGGCCCGAATGAGATTGGGAATTGAATTAAATGCTAAAATGAAGCCACGAGTGAGGTTGGGGAATCTGTAATATGAACATAGTGGCATTCAGTTAGAATGCGTTCATTCCTAAGTATAGCAGATATAAGGTATAAGGTTGGATTCTTTTTAACCTTCTGTGGTGAAGTGGTAGCGCCTTGACTTAGTAATCATAAGTCCTAGGTTCGAGTCCCGGTCGGGGTAAAAAATGATTCATGTTTTCACATATGTAATGAGCTTATTTGTATTTCATGGCCGAATGAGATTGGGAATTGAATTAAATGCTAAAATGAAGCCACGAGTGAGGTTGGGCAATCTGTAATATGAACATAGTGGCATTCAGTTAGAATGCGTTCATTCCAAAGTATAGCAGATATAAGCTATAAGGTTGGATTCCTTTTAACCTTCTGTGGTGTAGTGGTAGTGCCTGGACTTAGTAATCATAAGTCCTAGGTTCGAGTCCCGGTCGGGGTGAAAAATGATTCATGTTTTCACATATATAATGTGCTTATTTGTATTTCATGGTCCGAATGAGATTGGGAATTGAATTAAATGCTAAAATGAAGCCACGAGTGAGGTTGGGGAATCTGTAATATGAACATAGTGGCATTCAGTTAGAATGCGTTCATTCCTAAGTATAGCAGATATAAGCTATAAGGTTGGATTCCTTTTAACCTTCTGTGGTGTAGTGGTAGCGCCTTGACTTAGTAATCATAATTCCTAGGTTCGAGTCCCGGTCGGGGTAAATAATGATTCATGTTTTCACATATGTAATGTGCTTATTTGTATTTCATGGCCCGAATGAGATTGGGAATTGAATTAAATGCTAAAATGAAGCCACAAGTGAGGTTGGGGAATCTGTAATATGAATATAGTGGCATTCAGTTAGAATGCATTCATTCCTAAGTATAGCAGATATAAGCTATAAGGTTGGATTCCTTTTAACCTTCTGTGGTGTAGTGGTAGCGCCTTGACTTCGTAATCATAAGTCCTAGGTTAGAGTCCCGGTCGGGGTAAAAAATGATTCATGTTTTCACATATGTAATGTGCTTATTTGTATTTCATGGCCCGAATGAGATTGGGAATTGAATTAAATGCTAAAATGAAGCCACGAGTGAGGTTGGGGAATCTGTAATATGAACATAGTGGCATTCAGTTAGAATGCGTTCATTCCTAAGTATAGCAGATATAAGCTATAAGGTTCGATTCCTTTTAACCTTCTGTGGTGTAGTGGTAGCGCCTTGACTTAGTAATCATAAGTCCTAGGTTCGAGTAACGGTCGGGGTAAAAAATGATTCATGTTTTCACATATGTAATGTGCTTATTTGTATTTCATGGCCCGAATGAGATTGGGAATTGAATTAAATGCTAAAATGAAGTAACGAGTGAGGTTGGGGAATCTGTAATATGAACATAGTGGCATTCAGTTAGAATGCGTTCATTCCTAAGTATAGCAGATATAAGCTATAAGGTTGGATTCCTTTTAACCTTCTGTGGTGTAATGGTAGCGCCTTGACTTAGTAATCATAAGTCCTAGGTTCGAGACCCGGTCGGGGTAAAAAATGATTCATGTTTTCACATATGTAATGTGCTTATTTGTATTTTATGGCCCGAATGAGATTGGGAATTGAATTAAATGCTAAAATGAAGCCACGAGTGAGGTTGGGGAATCTGTAATATGAACATAGTGGCATTCAGTTAGAATGCGTTCATTCCTAAGTATAGCAGATATAAGCTATAAGGTTGGATTCCTTTTAACCTTCTGTGGTGTAGTGGTAGCGCCTTGACTTAGTAATCATAAGTCCTAGGATAGAGTCCCGGTCGGGGTAAAAAATGATTCATGTTTTCACATATGTAATGTACTTATTTGTATTTCATGGCCCGAATGAGATTGGGAATTGAATTAAATGCTAAAATGAAGCCACGAGTGAGGTTGGGGAATCTGTAATATGAACATAGTGGCATTCAGTTAGAATGCATTCATTCCTAAGTATAGCAGATATAAGCTATAAGGGTGGATTCCTTTTAACCTTCTGTGGTGTAGTGGTAGCGCCTTGACTTAGTAATCATAAGTCCTAGGTTCGAGTCCCGGTCGGGGTAAAAAATGATTCATGTTTTCACATATGTAATGTACTTATTTGTATTTCATGGCCCGAATGAGATTGGGAATTGAATTAAATGCTAAAATGAAGCCACGAGTGAGGTTGGGGAATCTGTAATATGAACATAGTGGCATTCAGTTAGAATGCGTTCATTCCTAAGTATAGCAGATATAAGCTATAAGGTTGGATTCCTTTTAACCTTCTGTGGTGAAGTGGTAGCGCCTTGACTTCGTAATCATAAGTCCTAGGTTCGAGTCCCGGGCGGGGTAAAAAATGATTCATGTTTTCACATATGTAATGTGCTTATTTGTATTTCATGGCCCGAATGAGATTGGGAATTGAATTAAATGCTAAAATGAAGCCACGAGTGAGGTTGGGGAATCTGTAATATGAACATAGTGGCATTCAGTTAGAATGCGTTCATTCCTAGGTATAGCAGATATAAGCTATAAGGTTGGATTCCTTTTAACCTTCTGTGGTGTAGTGGTAGCGCCTTGACTTAGTAATCATAAGTCCTAGGTTCGAGTCCCGGGCGGGGTAAAAAATGATTCATGTTTTCACATATGTAATGTGCTTATTTGTATTTCATGGCCCGAATGAGATTGGGAATTGAATTAAATGCTAAAATGAAGCCACGAGTGAGGTTGGGGAATCTGTAATATAAACATAGTGGCATTCAGTTAGAATGCGTTCATTCCTAAGTATAGCAGATATAAGCTATAAGGTTGGATTCCTTTTAACCTTCTGTGGTGTAGTGGTAGCGCCTTGACTTAGTAATCATAATTCCTAGGTTCGAGTCCCGGTCGGGGTAAATAATGATTCATGTTTTCACATATGTAATGTACTTATTTGTATTTCATGGCCCGAATGAGATTGGGAATTGAATTAAATGCTAAAATGAAGCCACAAGTGAGGTTGGGGAATCTGTAATATGAATATAGTGGCATTCAGTTAGAATGCATTCATTCCTAAGTATAGCAGATATAAGCTATAAGGTTGGATTCCTTTTAACCTTCTGTGGTGTAGTGGTAGCGCCTTGACTTCGTAATCATAAGTCCTAGGTTAGAGTCCCGGTCGGGGTAAAAAATGATTCATGTTTTCACATATGTAATGTGCTTATTTGTATTTCATGGCCCGAATGAGATTGGGAATTGAATTAAATGCTAAAATGAAGCCACGAGTGAGGTTGGGGAATCTGTAATATGAACATAGTGGCATTCAGTTAGAATGCGTTCATTCCTAAGTATAGCAGATATAAGCTATAAGGTTCGATTCCTTTTAACCTTCTGTGGTGTAGTGGTAGCGCCTTGACTTAGTAATCATAAGTC
>JAXCGZ010017939.1:25000-30000 GCA_037179515.1 Halocaridina rubra | reverse complement strand
TAGTAGAAAAGGTGGAACATATTGGAATAGGCATTTGAACTCAAAGCACACTAATGGGTCTCACACAAACAGTACAGGAGAGTCTGGGTGCAGCATTGTAGATTATGAAAATTTTGAAGGGCAGCAAATATTTGACAAAGCACTGAGTATGCCAAAATGGTCATCAATCACCGAATGTAAAATTGTTGTACTAAAACTTGCTATTGAACATGTTCTCAGTGCTAGGAGAAATGCTATCGTATTCTGTGACTCACAGAGTGCGCTTCTGTCACTGAGATCATTAAAAAGCTCCTACAAAACTCACATGGCTGAAATTCAAGAGGCTCTTATTAACTGCGCAAAACTTAAACTCCAAGTTAAGTTTTCATGGGTACCCTCTCATGTTGGGATAGTAGGTAATGAAAAGGCTGACAGGCTGGCAAAAATGGCAACTGAGAGTTCAGTGTCTGAATCTGTAACCACACTGACTCAGTTCAAAACAATGTTGTATAATGAGATTATGGAAGAGCAAGAACTTTCTACACTCACACAACATGTAAGCAGCTGTTCGATCCAACATTACGAAAACTTCAGAAGGCTGAGACACAAATACAGCATGGGTGAAATGCTTACAGGTGACTGTGATAGAGTTGCTGCCCGCATAAGACTTGGTTATAGAAATATATGGGAGGTGAATTGCGATAAAACTGGTAGAAAGCACCCAGAACACTCAAAATGCCATTTATGTGAGTGTGAAGGGGGCAACAATTTAGTACACTACATTACAGAGTGCACAAAGCTCAAGGACTTCAGACCTCTTGGTCTGAGCTACTTTGAACTTTGTGTGCACTTTTGCAACCCAGAGAACTTATATCCTGTACTTAGTGTATACCCAACATTGAAAATGTAATTCCTTTACCCTCTTCTTCGTCTACATCTTTTCCCACTTTTATGTGGGGTAGATGTCTCTGGCCAGTTTTCTCCATTTGTTTCTGTCCCATACTACATCACCCAACAAACCTTTAGACCTCAGGTCATCATTGATGCAATCCATCCACCTACGCTTTGGTCTCCCTCTCCTTCTCCTACCCTGTATATCCATTTCCATTACCGTCCTCCCAACATACTGTTCATCCCTCCTAACGACATGACCATACCAACTTAGTCTACTTTCTTGTATCTTATCTGATATTTCTCTAACTTTTGAGAGAAAAAAAAATGGGGGAAAGGTGAAGGGAATACCCTCTCTCTCTCTCTTTCTCTCTCCCTCTCTCCCCCTCTCCCTCTCTCCCTCTCTCTCTCGCTCTCTCTCTCTCCCATATACCTTTTTATATACATAAGCCACTTTTCTCCTTGTAAGGTGAGTGGCTGAGTAAAGGAATAATGCTCTGACTTTCTGGGAAGAGAAAGTACAGAGAGGGGGTCTTTCAATCCCTTCGCTCCGCCCCACTTAGTCTACTCTTACGACACGCAGGGGAACGTGGAGGAAGTATTCTAGCCCCCTCCCTCAGGAGCTCATATGTATGTATATGTGTGTACTTGTGTGTATATGTATGTATATGTTTATGTATATATGTATATATATGTATATATGTATGTATATGTGTGCATGTGTGTTTATGTATATATATATTAATAACACTGAACTGTTAACATACAGACTAAAATGGAAGGAAAAGCCCATTAAATAAAACAACTAAGATATATATGTGTAAAGGGTGCTTGTTGGTTTCGTGGCCTGGACTGGTCACCTTCTCAAGGTACAATCAATTGTACTTTGAGGAGGTGACCAGTTTGGGTCGCGGGATTGGTGGGTGCTTTGTATATATATATATTTTCGTATATATATATATATATATATATATATATATATATATATATATATATATATATATATATATATATATATATATATATATATATATATATATATGTGTGTGTGTGTGTGTGTGTGTGTGTGTGTGTGTGTGTGTGTGTGTGTGTGTGTGTGTGTGTGTGTGTGTGTGTGTGTGTGTGATTACCTAATTGTGATTACCTAATTGTGTTTACGGGAAAGAGCCCAAAGCTCGTATCTTCCCGTCTCCTCATCGGTTCCATTTTATACTTAGTGATACTTATCATACCTGTCCTTAAAACTATGGATTGAGATAGCATTAACTACCACCTCGCTTAGCGAATTCCAATTATCAACTACTCTTACACTGAAAAAGTATTTCCTTACATCCTGCAAAGAAGTTTTCTTACGAAGCTTCAAACTATGACCTCTAGTTCTAGAGCCAGCCATATCAAAATATCGATCCCTATCCACTCTATCATAACCATGAAGGAATTTAAAGACTGTCACCATATCCCCCCTTACTCTTCTAGCTTCGAGTGATGGTAAGTCTAATTCCCTCAGCCTCTCATCATAACTGAGATTGCGTATTTCTGGCACCAGTTTCGTGGCATGTCTTTGAACTTTTTCAAGCTTAGCTATGTGCTTTTTCAAGTGCGGATTCCAAAAGGGGGCTGTATATTCGAGTTTTGGCCTCACATAGGTTACATAAATATTTCTGAACATTTCCTTGTCCATGTGCCTGAAGGCTACCCTTACATTTGATAAGAATGCATATGCTGCCCTTACTACGCCATTTATATGTATTTCTGGAGACAAATCTGCCAGTATGTTTACTCCTAGATCTCTCTCATTTCCTGTCTCTTGAAGTTGTACTCCAGCCACCGAGTAGTCAAGCTTGGGCCTTCTTGCACTTGTACCCATTCTCATTACCTTACATTTTGAAGTATTGAATTTCATTAGCCACTTTTCTGACCACTCATGCAGATTATTTAGATCCTCCTGAAGTTCTCTACCATTGTTCTCGTTTTTTACTTTCTTCATAATCTTTGCATCATCTGCAAACATATTCATGAATGAATTTACAGACTCTGGTAGGTCATTTACATATACAAGGAACAAAAGTGGCCCTAAAACTGAACCCTGTGGAACTCCACTACTAACTCTTCTCCATTCAGACACTGAGTGTCTTACTCTAACCCTCTGTTCCCTTCCTTCTAAGTAAGTTTTTATCCATTCCAAAACATTTCCACCTATTCTAGCCATTGATTGCAGCTTCCTAATAAGTCTCCCATGTGGAACAGTGTCAAACGCTTTCTGGAAGTCTAGGAATATGCAATCTGCCCAGCCCTCTCTTTCCTGTAAGATTTGGCTTACCTCATCATAAAATTCTAATAAGTTTGTTACTGTTGATCTACCTTCTCTGAAGCCATGTTGCCTCACTGACAAAAAGTTGAAGGATTCCAAGTGAAGAGAGATATGTTTCCTTAGTAGTTTCTCCATAACTTTGCAAACTATGCTGGTCAAGGAAACTGGTCTATAGTTCAGAGCCGTATCCCTCCTTCCCTTTTTGAAGATAGGTATCACATTTGCTTGTTTCCAGCATCTTGGAATCTCCCCCGACTCCAGTGACTCCTTAAATATGATACTTAGTGCCACTGATATTGTGTTTGCGCATTTTTTAAGCACATGAGGGGATATGTCATCAGGACCTGTAGCTTTATGAACATCTAAATCCATCAGCGCTTTGCATACCTCTGTGGCTGTAAGGTTGATGTTCTCTAATACCGGCCCTTGAGCTTCTATCGCTGCAATCTGAGGGGGTGGGGTATTTTCTACTGTAAATACTGACTGAAACTCCTTGTTCAATTCTTTGCAGATCTCTTCATCCGTCTCAGTGATGCTTCCATCCGCTCTCTTTAGCCTTAAAACCTGTTCTTTTACCTTCAGTTTTCCTCTGATAAAGCTGTGGAAAAGCTTGGGATTTTCTTTAGCCTTCCTGGTGATGTCCCTCTCATAGTCTCTCTCTGCCTCTCTCCTTTTACTTAGGTAGTCATTTCTTGCTCTTTTGTAGGTTTGCCAGGCATTTATGTTTTTTCTCCTCCTATACCTTTTCCAGCATTTGTCTCTCCACTCCTTAGCTCTTTTACACCCATTATCGAACCATTTCTCTCTGGCATGAATTACACCTACTTTGGTGACAGGTATGCAGCAATCTACTATCTTCCCATATTTCTCACAAAAGATGTCATACATTTCTTGCACAGATTTGTTGTAAAATAAGGTTCTCCAGTCAATAACTGCAAAAAGCTCATTCATTTTGATGTAATCTCCTTTCCGATAGTTCCTGCTCATGTCCTCAGTGCCTCTACTCTCAGGAAGAATATCTTCAATGATATACTCCATCAACAACACACAGTGGTCACTCTTTCCAATTGGTGGTTCATACTCAATTTTTTCAATATCCAACACATTATCTGTGAACACTAGATCAAGTAGTGATGGCTCATCCCCACCCCTGGCCCTTGTTGGTTCCATTACATGTTGGTGTAGGAAATTCCCTTGTACGCAATCTAGGAATCTTGCCCCGAATGAGTCCTCACCACTGTGTGGGTCAAGATTTATCCAATCTATCTCTTTATGATTAAAGTCTCCCATAATCAAAATCCTACATTTTTTTTCCCGTGCCATGTTAACAACTGAGTTTATGACTTCAATAGTACCTATATGACTTTCCTCATAAACTTCAAGCCTATTTTGGTTCCTTGGTGGGTTGTATACAACAGTTATTATAATGCTCTCTGACCCAGTATTTATGCGAGCAACAAGAAATTCCTTGAACTCACTTTCTATAGCCAAGTTTATTTCTTCGACTTGAATCCTTTCACTTATGAGCAGTGCTATCCCTCCACCAGTCCTCTCAGATCTTTCAACCCTTAGTATTCTGAAACCCTTAGGAAAAACTGTGACACTGTTTATGTCCTCACTCAACTTAGTCTCTGTAATTGCTACTATATCTGCCTTACTGTTGTGAATCCTATCTTTTAATTCTACTGCCTTACCAGCTAATCCATCAGCATTTGTGTATAACAATCTTAATGAGGCCCCATCCCCTGATCTTCTGTCATTATCTTCTTTATCTCCCCTTTGTCTGGAAGAACTCTGTAATGAAAATTTTTCTTCTCTT
>JAXCGZ010017939.1:7500-17500 GCA_037179515.1 Halocaridina rubra | reverse complement strand
AAATCAAATAGCCAGCTAGGATAATGATGGTCCAAAATTTTGAATACAAAAACATAAATAGCATAAGCGACCTTGTTTTCTGCCCGCAGCCACCCAAGTTTATTGAGAGCTGGTGTGATGTGGTCATATTTTCTTATTCCTCCCAGGGCAACTCGAGCTGCAAAATTAATAAGCTTCTGTATTCTGTTTATCTGAGTCTTAGTGGTAGCTCCCCAAACAGTTGTGCAGTAATTAATGTGACTTAGGGCTAGAGATTCAACAACAGTTATTCGAGTGGTAGTCTCAAAATTGTCTTTTATACGTGATAAGTACATTAATGTTCCTGTAACCTTTTTGCATACTTTATCTATGTGGGAATCAAACAACATGTGGTTATCAAAGTGAATTCCTAGGTTTTTGACTGTTTTGCTAGGTGTGATAATATTGTCGCAAAAATTAATTGTTGTGTTTTCTGGAATTTGTGCTATGTGGAACCTTGAACCAATAAATATGCACTGTGTTTTACTTTCGTTAATTAACAGCCCAATTTCTTGAAAATAGGTTTTAATTTTTGACAGAGTGTTTTCTGCTCTTAAAGTTAGCTCTGGGAGATTATTAATATCACCACTAAGGAGTAGTTGAGTGTCATCTGCATATTGTACGACTAGACAGTCAGAAATGAAAGAAGATAGATCATTTACGTAAATGGAGAAGAGGATAGGACCAAGTACTGATCCCTGTGGAACACCAAATGATACATTTTTTGGCACAGAGATAATGTTGTTAAGACGTATAGACTGTTTACGATTAGATAGATACTCGCTAAACCAGCTTGGATCAATATTTAAGTTAGTACATTTACTTAAAAGAATTTCATGGTTTACACTGTCGAAGGCTTTTGATAAGTCCAATAATACAAGCAGAGATATTTTTTCATATCTATATTATTATAGATACTATTCGTAACTTTAAGCAGTGCAGTTTCCGTCGAGAGTTTCGGTCTGAAACCATGTTGGTTAATCGTTAATAGTCTATTTGACTCTAAATATGACATAAGTTGGCATGCAACAATTTTTTCTAATATTTTAGAGAAAATGGGTAGCAGGGAAATGGGACGATAGTTTGTCACATCTTCTCTGTCCCCCTTTTTATGCAGAGGTATTACATGTGATATTTTCCAAGAGTCAGGAAACTTTTTAGTAACAATGGAAGTGTTCATAATAGTTAGAATATAGGATGCAATCATGGGTAGAGCATCTTTGATGAACTGAAATGGTATACCATCTGAACCATAAGAGCCAGAGTTTCTTAGGCTCTTTATGGTAAGAATTAGGGTAGCACAATCGATAGGATTTATCTTGAAGTACTCTCTTGTGTTTACATTGGAAGAATTGTCATTTAAGCAATTACTCATATTCACTGAGTTGATGTTTTCTTGAGTTTTTTCATATGTATTTTTGCCAACGTTAGCAAAATAGTTATTAAAGTTTTCCGCTTTGTCTTTCAACTCCGTAATATTTTCATAACTTTCTGAGGTACTCTTTTCATTTGGTATCATGCTTCTTATCACTTTCCATGTTGCTGCTGTATCATGTCTAGAGTCATTAAATTGTTTTTTGTAAAAGTCTTTTTTACTTACACTGATGAGAGATCTGACACGTTTCTTTTCTGTTTTATAACGTTCTCGGAGAGTCATATCATATCTATTCATTTTTAGCTCTTTTTGTATTTGATTTCTGATTTGCATTGCCTCTTTGATGTCATTAGTTAGCCAGGGGGCTGAGGGGCGGGTTATTTTTCTTGTTACAATGGGTGCACAACTATCTAAGCATTCAAGGAAGACTTTTGTTAGAATCTCAACCTGCAAATCAACGTTATCTGTGTATTTAATTCTATTAAGTACATTTGTGTTGTTGATTAATGTTTCACAAAAGATATCAGGGGAGTAATTTTTTAGACACCGGAATGTCTTTGAAGAGAGGCTTCCTTTTGGGCTTGTTTATGTTTAGCATAGCAATGTTCAGCTCGTGGTCTGCAATTGGGCAGGGAACTACGTCCCAATAGGGTATACTTTCCACTTTATTTGTTATTATCAGATCTATAAGAGTCCTAGAATTAGGGGTTATGCGGGTCGGTTTTGTCACTATTTGTGTTAACTTCACAGTGTTGATCACCCTTTTCATTTTGTTATCTGCTGAGAGCAAGTCATCATTAAAGTCACCAAGTATGTATATGGGTTTATGGCGCACACAGATATTTCTGAATGTTTCTAGCAGATGATTGAATGAACTGGTAGGTGCTTTAGGGTGACGGTAAACACACCCTACAATGAAAGATGGAAGTTTCTGATACTGCACAGTGATCCATAAATCTTCGAGCTCCTCAGTTTTTTCTAAACCTGTGGTTATTTCTGATGCACGAAGATAATTTCTAACATAAATACAGACTCCACCCCCTCGGCCATGGTCATTGCGAAATATTTTAAACTCTGGGATATTCACATATTTATTTTCAGTTGTAGGAGGAAGCCAAGTTTCACTTACACAGAGGATGTCTATGTTGTAGTCTTTTGTTAGCATTATTATTTCCTCAAAATGAGCGAGCTGGGACTGAGCGTTCACATGTACTAATGTTACATTCTTACCATGTTTCATTAGGGTGGTATCCATAGTCATAGTTGTAGTTTCGACTGTGTGATTCTGCTGGGAATTCATCATTGTAGTGTGGTCTGGGGTTAGCCCATGGATCCTGGTGTCTGTACCTGCCGTTGGATGTGTAACGCTGGTTTGAGTACGTGCCGTGGTATGATCGGGCCTTCCCAAAGTTTGTAGTGCCGTGGTATGATCGGGCCTTCCCAAAGTTTGTATGCCTAGGTGAGTGTCTAGGGTTGTAAGAGCCATCACTCCAGGAGAAGTCTCTTGTGCGTGGACGGCGATAAGAGAGGTTTGTATCGTGTCTCTTTCTGTAGTCTCGCGTATAGGGGATCGTTTCATTAGCTCTTTGCTGTTTATTTTGGTATGACTGTAGTTTGGGATATTTTGTAGAATACCCAGGTTGTGTCCATTGTTTGCCCCCGCGAAATGGCTGGACAATTGTGCCTGTAGGCCATTGATTCAGTTTGTAAGGCACATATTCAAATCCTTTCGATATCGTTATTGCGAAGGAAACCCAATTTGGTGTGCGAGAAAGCTCCTTAATCAAGACTTCTTCAGAAGGAATGCCTTGATTTGTCAATGTATTACGTATCTCTCTCTCAAAGGGGTTGCCAGGAATACGAATATATATTTGAGCTGTAACCCTTGCACTTGCATTATTGGGCAACTGTGGCTGTGGGGCAGAGGACTTCGATGGAATGTTTAGAATAGAGACTGCTGCTATTTTGTCTTTTCTGTTTTCTTCATTGTTTTGCAGCCTATTGCTGGGTTGGTTATTTGTGCTGGAAGGTGTAATTTGGTTGTCCTGGTTAGTGATAGTTGCTGTGTTGTTAGGAGTAGAGGAGATGGGCTCTATATCTTCTTCTCTGTTTTGCAACTCTTTACCAGGTTGGTTGTTTGTTCTGGGAAGAATCTTGTTCTGGTTAGTGCCTGTTGTTGTATTGTTAGGAGTAGTGGGGAAGGACGCTGTTGTTTCATCACTATCTTGTAACCTGTTACTGATTTGATTATTTATGCTAGATGGTGTATTCAGGTTGTCTTGTTGACTATCACTTTTATCTGGATCTACCTCTTCTTCACAACCACTGTCACATTCGTCTCTCAATGCACTGAAGGAATTGTGAGTAGAGACAGAAAACCTAGTTTGCAAAACCTGAGGGTTGTTGATAGAAGGGACATCATCGTTGTTAGGTGACAGCACTGAATTGAGAGGTGGAGATGTTTCTAATAGCAGTTTCAACCTAGAATTATCTCTTTTAAGTAGGACAATGTCAGATTCTAGCAAACCCACCTTGTGTTGTAAGGCTTTCTCCTTTTCATCATCTGCTTCTAAAATTTTCACCTTATCTGCAAGACTTTCTATCATTCGATGTAGGTCTCCTAGGTCGTGTGTTTTTTCAGACTCTATGGATTTTACAACCGAAGTTTGAGGTTGAAAGAGTTTGTCAAGTTCACCATTCATTGAGATATTCAGGACACTTGCGCTAAAAATGATTATATTTGTAATTATATCTTTTTTTACTCGCTTTTTTATGATGTGTTTACCACTGTGTTGTGGAAAGAGTTCCACTACCTTTGAAAGCAATAGTTGACTTGTTTTGTACAGAGTGAGAGAGAGAGTTCAAATTCAAATCCAAAAATTTTATTTCCATTGTTACAATGGCTATTCTGTGACAAAACTAAGAATACACCTATAAATAGACTCTTAAATGAGCAAATAAGTCAGAGGATGATAGCCAGTGGTTCTCAACCTGGGCGATAGCGCCCTCTGGGCATGAAGAAGGGGGCAGTAAGATTTTGGGGGCACTGAGGGGGGCGGTGAGCTAACATAATAAAATAAAATTTTTATTTTGATAGCATTTCTGTTATACATGACAGAGCTGTTCTACTTACCTAATTAAAACAAAAGCTAAACATTGAAGAAAATACATATAGAAAATCTCGCAAGATCTCATCAAGTACAAAAGAAGCCATTGAGTCAAAACTAAAGTAAATTTGAAAAATTTAGACATAATTCACTTTTATCTACGTAGTAGTCACCGTGGCACAAGCGGTAGAGTCGGCGACTCTGAGGCGTCAGGACGAGGGTTCGCGCCCCGTCACGATCTGAGGTTAGCAAGGGCATGCACTCAGGGTAACGATTACATCTGCCAAAACAAGTCCTTTGCAAGAAGGCAACCGTCCTAGCCCTTGGTAGTAAAGGGAGTCAGTGACGTAAAACCGGAACCGGATTCACTTTTATCTAAGTAATTTTTAAATCTTTTGCGCTTATTTTTTTAAGTAAAATTACTTTATCGTCCACATTAAGAGAATTTATTCACATTTCCTGCCCCCCCCCAAGTGAAGGGGGGCGTTGGGATATGCAACTAGTTGAAAGTGGGCGTAGCACAAAAAAGGCAAAGAACCACTGATATAGACACCATGAACTGAAAAAAAAAGCTTACCTAGAAAGTTAAAATTACCTAGAATTAGCAGAAGTATATACAATTATCAAATAAGCAATGAATAATCAGATAACTGAGTAAAGCGTATACATAATGATAATAATAATAATAATAATAATAATAATAATAATAATAATAATAATAATAATAATAATAATAATAATAATAATAATAATAATAATAATAATAATAATAGTAATAATAATGTTTAAAGTCTTTTTTTTTTTGAATATTTTTTACTTACGTCAGTGAGGGATCTGACGCATTTATTTTCTGCTTTATAACGGTCATGGGGAGTCATATCATATCTCTTCATTTTAGCTCTTCTTGTATTTGATTTTTGATGTGCATTGACTCTTTAATGTCCTTTACTTGTTGCAATGGGTGGGCATATATTTAGGTATTCATGAAAGACTTTTGTTAGAATTTCAACTTGCAATTCAGCGTTATCTGTGTTTAGAATATTATTAAGAATATACCTGTTGTTGATTAATGCTACACAAAAGATATCAGGGGTGTAATTTTTAAGGCACCGGAATGTCTTGAAAAGAGGCTTCATTTTGGGCTTGTTTATGTTTTACGTAGCAATATTCAGCTCATAATATACATTTGGGCAGGGAACTACCTCCCAATAGGGTATACTCTCCACTGTATTTGTTATTATCAGCAATATAAGAGTTCTAGAATTAGGGGTTATGTTGGTCGTTTACGTCACTATTTGTGCTAACTTCACAGTGGTGAGTGTCCTCTTCATATTGTTATATGCTGAGAGCAAGTCATCATTAAATACACCAAGTATATAGACGGATTTCTGGCGCACATAGATATTTATGAATGTTTCCAGCAGATGACTAAATGAACTGGAAGGTGCTTTTAGGTGGCGGTAAACACACCCTAAAATGAAAAATGGAAGTTCTTGATGCTGCACAGTGACCCATATATCTTCGAGCTTTTCAGAGTGTTTCTTTCTATGTTTATTTCTGATGCACTGATATAAATCCTTATTTAATAACAGACCCCGCCTCCCAAGGTCATGTCGAAATATTCTAAGCTCTGGGATATTTACAAACTTGTTTTCAGTTGTAAGATGAAGCAAAGTTTGGCTTACATAAAGGATATCTATGTTGTAGTCATCTATTAGAGTTACTATTTCCTCAAAATGAGAGAGAGAGAGAGAGAGAGAGAGAGAGAGAGAGAGAGAGAGAGAGAGAGAGAGAGAGAGAGAGAGAGAGAGAGAGAGAGAGGAATATTATCGGGATATAGAAAATGAATTCTCTCTCTCTCTCTCCTCTCTCTCTCTCTCTCTCTCTCTCTCTCTCTCTCTCTCTCTCTCTCTCTCTCTCTCTCTCTCTCTCTCTCTCTCTCTCGTCATCACTAGGTACGTGTTTTGAACACTTTTTAACTTTTGTCCACATAAAGGAAGGGGATATTGAGCTTTGCTAATTCCTTACATAGGATGAGCGACATTTATGGCAGTTTTGACTATCGGGAATATTTAACGAGCACTCTCTCTCTCTCTCTCTCTCTCTCTCTCTCTCGTCCTCTCTCTCTCTCTCTCTCTCTCTCTCTCTCTCACACACACACACACACACGCGCGCGCGCATTCATAACCGAACTCTCATATCTTGATTGACGGTTTACTTTCTTGCATTATATGGAAACTCGTATTTCAGTTCAACGGTAAAGTAATACAGTCATTCATTGTACGCACACACACACACACACACACACACACACACACACACACACACACACAAGTTTGTGTGTATAAACACACAAACACACATCTATATGTGTATGTATACACACACACAAGTATACATAGATGAATTGCTAGCTTACAGATAGATGGGTGAATACTTGGATGTATGAATAGATAGATGGCTAAATAGAGTATTATTTCATATAGATTGTAGAATAAATCTGATGCATAATGGAGGAGAGGGGACTCCCTTTCCTCTATGGAGTATTAGAACTCTTGAACTTACAGCAATATTTTATTTTTGTTATTGATGAACAACTTTTGCACGCAATATATTAAACATATTACATTCAGATCATGTCATGTCGTTAACTCAATCGATATAGGCGAGGGTTCCCACCTAGAAAATCCCGTGTTTCAGTCCCTAAGATCAGAACAAGGCGCCATATTGCATCTATAGGCCATCGTCTTGCCTCTAGCTAGCGACGCAAACTATGTGTGCTTACGTTATACGTGTTAATAATTCCCATTATGGCCGTGAACATAGAGAGGATGTGGCTTGGCAATTAAGACTGGATGCCCTTCCTAACGGTCCACGATGGGTTCGATCGTGGGTCTGTCAACTCCCGAGTCGATACTTTGTTCTTGTGAATTACCAAGTGAACAAGACTCTGGCAGCGCAAGGTGGGAGGTAATGAAGGTAAGTCACAAGGTTGTTGTTTTAGATTCTCCACTCACGGATGGGTGGAGCGGGTCATGGAGGACCCATAGGGCGGTCGCCAGCCGGCACAGGCCCCAACACCCTACTGTGGTGCCTAGCCACAGCAGTAACCTCCCCAGTACACAGCTTAAACTCTCATGCCTGGACGAGGCGCTATCCCTCGACCTCGCGAATGCAAGGCCAGCGCGTTACCATTGTACTAGCCAGGAGGCTAGCCACAAGGACAGGCACAATGGCAAAGCATCACCCGCCGAGTGAATGATCAAACTTTTTCTTTTATTTACGGCTCTGCATAGGTGATGCCTGCAACTCCTGTAAACACTGACACACAGTTTGGCATCATATGGTATATGAAGTCTGTGGTGGAGCAGAATCTTGATAAGTTCATAAAACATCTGTGATGTGAGAAAAATATTAAGGGTAATTTTAAATGACCAACAAGGCTAGTAGCATTTGTTTTAATAATATTTAGTACGTTTATGAAATTATTTTCTGGATTTTAAGGGGGAGAAATATAACCATTTCATATGCAAAATGCAAAATTAGAGGAATCTGACGTAGCAACAACTACGAAAGAATGTAATACAGATTATTAAATCTTATGATGTCTTGCTATGACTGTTAACTAATATATTATTCATTTTGGTTGTAAGATTCTCCAGTCTTTGGCTGTAGTTTGATATCGATAAAAAAAAAGAAAATAAACATGTGTTTTGTGAGTGCATATTATTTTTAAAGCAAACATTCTTAGTATGCCCCGTCACGGACTGAAGTTAGTAAGGGCATACACTCAGGGTAACGATTACATCTGCCAAAACAAGTCCTTCGTAAGAAGGCAACCGTCCTAGCCCTTAGTAGAAAAGGGAGTTCGTGACGTAAAACCGAATCCATCCATCCATTCTTAGTATTCGAACCCGGATCTTTTTAGAATTTTATCTGTGCAGTAAAGAAAGAATCATTTGTTGTATAATATTTGCTGGAGAAACTACTTTTAATTTGTGGAATTTTATGGAATGATATAATTCGATATCATGTTATAGTTATATGTAAATCCATGGAATATATCGACATCTATTAATGTTGGGAAGGGGAAAAATATGAATAAACCCTAGTGATGGGTTGGAAAATGAATTCCGCTTTTGCTGGATGAAGCCAGCCCAACTTCTTACCGGTCCGTATCCTGGATCAGTAGAGAGGGTTGGCGTCAGAAAGGGTTGCCGACCATAAAGTATTGAGGCAAACCTAACATCCATCTCCAAAATGCTTGTAAGATCCAGCCAGTGATCAAGTAACAGCTTGGGAAAAGCTGCCAAATAAAGGAAAAATCGAAGAATGTTGGGTAGGCATGTGATATGTTGCACCGTTTTGAGTGTCTCAGTTAGTCCCCATTCGAATGGAGGTGGACACAGACACGCTCGAGCTGGATGATTATGGGTGAGTCCTTTCTTAGCGTTCCGCAGTGGGATCAAATCCGTGGTAAACGCTTCCGACTCGCGCACTCTACCCCTGAGCTACCTCGGTCCCCTGGGTAAGAATGGAATATCTTACTCTCTTATGCTTTGCGTGTTGGTAACTAAGTGGACTCAGGGAGTGTGGGGGAAGGCTGGTAGTCACCCCCTCTCCCAATTTGGAGATATTGCCAAATATTTAGAATACATACATGAATAAATATATTCATTGAGCAAGAGCTCCTTGGCAGGCAGTTTAATATACATTTCGCATAATTTGAAGTATGACAGCAATAGTTAACAAAAGCTCCAATATAGCAATCTCATACTTATCTTGTAATAAAACAAAACAGTAGCCTGACCTTGAGATAAGTAGCTTAGGATGCATTTCCCTCGCCCTTATTCTTTTGTTAAGGTTGTGGCCATCTCGCTGGGTTCTGTTTGAAGACTGTTATGCAAGTAGTTATAAATAACTCTGGTTTCCCTGCATTGAAGAAATTTGTTCAATGGAATTTTCTCATGAAAAAAAAGTAAATAAATATATATATAAATATATATATATATATATATATATATATATATATATATATATATATATATATATATATATATATATATATATATATATGAAATTCTGTAGTAATAAATAAATGTCAGAAATAATTTCTGACTTAGAGATGGCGAGGAATGAGTGGGGGCAATGCTAATTCTCATTGTGTTAGTTCTTCTATCATTTGGGGGTTGGGGCCACCTCGCTGTGCTCTGTAAGGATGGTATCATGTCTTGGGAAAAACGATACTAGTCTCCCTTTATTGCCTGCGGTTGTTAATGCGATTATTCTAAAGATGCAGAAAAAAAATGGAAAAGGAACTGCTTAATGATAAATTGTCGTAAATTAGACCAAGGCATAAATTGTTATTAGAATTTTGGATAAATTTTATCTTATGTAGTTGTCCTTAAGTCATTTAATGAAATAAATTGTAAAAAATATTTTTGTTCAGGTTTCAAGACCAGTATTTGCAATTTTTTAATCATGGTTCTATTCTATGTCA
>JAXCGZ010017938.1:25000-33041 GCA_037179515.1 Halocaridina rubra | reverse complement strand
TTCATTAGCCACTTTTCTGACCACTCATGCAGATTATTTAGATCCTCCTGAAGTTCTCTACCATTGTTCTCGTTTTTTACTTTCTTCACAATCTTTGCATCATTTGCAAACATATTCATGAATGAATTTACAGACTCTGGTAGGTCATTTACATATACAAGGAACAAAAGTGGCCCTAAAACTGAACCCTGTGGAACTCACTAACTCTTCTCCATTCAGACACTGAGTGTCTTACTCTAACCCACTGTTCCCTTCCTTCTAAGTAAGTTTTTATCCATTCCAAAACATTTCCACCTATTCTAGCCATTTATTGCAGCTTCCTAATAAGTCTCCCATGTGGAACAGTGTCAAACGCTTTCTGGAAGTCTAGGAACATGCAATCTGCCCAACCCTCTCTTTCCTGTAAGATTTGGCTTACCTCATCATAAAATTCTAATAAGTTTGTTACTGTTGATCTACCTTCTCTGAAGCCATGTTGCCTCACTGACAAAAAGTTGAAGGATTCCAAGTGAAGAGAGATATGTTTCCTTAGTAGTTTTTCCATAACTTTGCAAACTATGCTGGTCAAGGAAACTGGTCTATAGTTCAGAGCCGTATCCCTCCTTCCCTTTTTGAAGATAGGTATCACATTTGCGTGTGTGTGTGTGTGTGTGTGAGAGAGAGAGAGAGAGAGAGAGAGAGAGAGAGAGAGAGAGAGAGAGAGAGAGAGAGAGAGAGAGAGAGAGAGAGAGAGAGAGAGAGAGAGAGAGAGAGAGAGAGAGAAAGACAGACTGAGACAGATGCTACTTTGCTGTAAGTAAAATAGAGCATTGTTGCTGAGTAAAAGTTCTGATCATCATCGTAAAGAAGAGACATGTAAGTGTATTTTGTACCTTCAGAGAAAGTTTCTTACCTCTGAGGACTTTATCAGAGGTCTTGAAATTGCATTTGGCTTCAGTGACACAGTTGTAACCCCGAATACACAGCAATTCATAAAAGTTTGAAGGGGTCTACGTGCGTGGGTTTGAATTTAATTCCCACCCATTTGTAGGCTAAGTGTCTCTGAGGGTGACACATATCTCACAAATACACACAATGAAACTGTCCATGCAAATACTGCATAGAATCATAGTTTTCACATGTGCATTTGCATGAATAACAGCATATGGAAAGCTCATGTGAAGGATAGCATCTCAAGGACACCACGGGAAACGAGTGGGGAGGGGGGAAGAAGGTAGCTTTCGCCATACAAAGAGGGTTGAGACTAGTTATGCACACACACACACACACACACACACACACACACACACACACACACACACACACACCACACATACATACACACACACACATAGCAAATACATGCATACACACACACACACAACTTATTCTGCGATAAGCACATAAAAAAGTCATGTTTCTACTCTCCTTTCAGAGAAAATTAAAAAAAAAGAAAAAAAGGAGACAGAGATACACTCAAACATTTGAAAAATTATCTTCTTCTTCTCTTCTTCTTCTTCTTCTTCTTCTCTCTTCTTCTTCTTCTCTTCTTCTTCTTCTTCTTCTTCTTCTTCTTCTTCTTCTTCTTCTTCTTCTTCTTCTTCTTCTTCTTCTTCTTCTTCTTCTTCTTCTTCTTCTTCTTCTATTTGTCAAAGGATTACTATTTCAACCAGTCATTCCAACATGCTTTTAACGTGTAATTAGTTAAATGTTTACATTGCCATTAAAATAATTATTGTCATTATGCCGAATACATCATATAAATAGAAAACCCAACATTAGTGTAATTACCAACTATTAAATGCATATGAACACAAAGAACAATATAGCATTTTGAATAATGGAAATGTACTTCAACATATAATCAGCTACTCAGTTGTTCATTACACTATATATTATTCCCTTTTGTGAGTTAAGCTCCTCCCTCTATAGAAAAGGCATCAGTGGGAGTTGCTTAATTAACCCAGCCACTGAGGGGGGCAAGCCAGCCTCAACTTGGTGCCGGTCCCAAGCCCGGGTAGATGGGGAGGGTTGGCGTCAGAAAAGGCATCCTGCCATAAACAAAATTCCAAAACCAAAATATGGCCAGTACAGATTACGAGAATGATCACCATACTAGGGCGTTCCCCATAGCCGACGCGTTGGGGCTTTGCCTGACCCCTCCGGAAAGACAGCAAGGGCTACCCAGTCATGGGCAGGCTGGGTTAAAGAGGCAAGCTCAAGGGAGAGTGTCAGAGGTGGTGCTGCGGATGGCACTCTTAATGTGGGGACGATGACTGGGAAGGGAAGAGAATTGGTGGGCCTGATGGTGAGGAGGAGAATTGGAGTGCTGTGTGTGCAGGAGACCAGGTGGAAAGGAAATAAGGCGAGGGAACTGGGTGAGGGTTGCAAATTGTTCTATAGTGGAGCAAATGAGGAAGGGAGGAATGGTGTAGGAATAATACTATCCAAAGACCTGAAGTAAAGCTTACTTGGTGTGTATAGAAAAAGTGACAGAATTATGAGTTTAAAGCTGGGACTGGGAGAAACGGTAGTCAATGTGGTATGTGCCTCTGCCCCACAAACTGGTTGTACAGCGGAGGTTAAGAATGCATTTTAGGAGGAGATGGACCAGGAGCTTAGAACAATTCCTATAAGGGAGAGGGTAATTTTAGGAGGAGATCTAAATGGCCACTTGGGAATTGGGAGGGCTGGAATAGGTAGAGTTCATGGGGGCTGGGGGGTGGGCGAGAGAAATGAGGGGGTAGAGAGAGAGTGATTAATTTTGCAGTGGCATTTGATCTGGCATTGGTCAACACATTCTTTGAGAAAAAGGAAAACAGATTGATTACATATAGTAGTGGTGGAAGGGAGAGCCAGATAGATTAATTGTTGTATAGGAGAGACCATCTGAAGGAGATTAGCAACTGTAAAGTAATAAATGGGGAGAGTGTAGCAGTGCAACATAGGCTAGTAGTAACTGATTGCAGGCTCAGGAAATGTAGGAAGAGTAAGAAGCCGAGGATGGACCCAAAGATAAAGTGGTGGAATTGAAAGATGCAGAGCTGAGAGCTATGATTAAGGGAAGAGTGTTGGAAGCGATAAGGTTGCATGAAGATGTACAAGAATGGTGGACAGAGAATAGTAAGGTGATTTTGAGGGTTGGTGAGGAGGTACTTTGAAAGTCATCAGGAAGGAAACCCCCAAATGATAAAGAGTCATGATGGTGGAATGAGGAAGTGCAAGAATGGGTGAAGAACAAGAAAGAAGCTATGAAAAAGGCAGATTTATTAGGCCTGGAGCAGGATAAAGAAGAGTACAAGCAGGCAAAGAAGGAGGCAGGGAGAGCAGTAGCAAATGCAAAGGCAGAGAAATTGAATGAAGTCTATGAAGAGCTTGGAAACACCAGAAGGAGAGAAGAAAATATACCAAATTGCAAAGGCTCGAGATGCTGCAACCAAGGACTTGACACAAGTAAGACAAATAAAGGATAACTATGGAGTAGTTCTAACAGAAAAGGATGAAATAAAAAGCAGATGGGAAACTTATTTTGAAGGATTACTATATGAAAAGAACCCAAGAGCAGTATTTGAAGATGGACTTCCAAATGAAGCAGTTACAACAACAGTGACTAGAAGAGACGTAGAGCGGGCAGTAAGGAAAATGAAAAATGGAAAGGCAGCAGGACCTGATAAGATGCCAGTGGAGGTATAGAAGGTCTTGGAGAGGAAGGCATAGATATCTTGTGGGACTTAATGCAAAAGATCTTTAGTCAGGAAAAGATGCCAGCGGAATGGAGAGGAAGCTTAATCATCCCAATCTATAAAGGGAAGGGAGACATTCAGGAGTGTGGAAACTATAGAGGTATAAAGTTATTAAGTCATACTATGAAGATATGGGAGAAGATCGTGGAGAGGAGACTCAGAGAGGTAACGACAATTGGGGATGAACAGTTTGGCTTCATGCCGGGAAGAGGGACAGTGGATGCAATATTTGCCTTGAGACAAATGATGGAAAAGCATCGGGAGAAACAGAAAGGACTGCATATGGTCTTTATTGACCTGAAAAAGGCATATGATCGAGTATCACGCCTAGAGGTGTGGAGGTGTATTAGAGAAAAAGGAGTCCCCGAGAAATATGTAAGAATCATCCAAGATATGTATGAGAGGGCAGAGGCAAATGTTAAGAGCAGTGTGGGCTTGACGAAAAGTCTCTCAGTAAATGTTGGTCTGCATCAAGGGTCTGCTTTGAGTCCATATCTATTTGATCTGGTCTTGGATGTAGTAACCCAGAGTATTAGAGATCAGTCTCCGTGGTGTATGCTCTTTGCAGATGACATTGTACTGTGTAGCAACAGACGAGAGGTAGTGGAGGAGAAGCTTGAGGAGTGGAGAAGAGAGATGGAGGATAGAGGACTGAAAATCAGCAGGAAGAAGACAGAGTACTTGAGGTTGAGAGATGATGAGAATTGGGAGGTCAATTTGCAGGGGAAGGTGTTGCAAAGAGATGAAAAGTTCAAGTATTTGGGATCAACAGTAGCACAGGATGGTGACCTAGAGTCAGAAATAACCCACCGAATACAAGCGGGATGGAAGAACTGGAAGAAAATGTCTGGGGTGCTGTGCGACAGGAGAATAGGGATTAAGTTGAGGGGTAAAGTGCATAAGACAGTTGTGAGACCTGCGATGATGTATGGAGCAGAGACATGGGCAATAAAGAAGACACAAGAGAAAAAACTGGATGTGACAGAGATGAGGATGTTGAGATGGATGTGTGGGGTGACAAGAAGAGATAAGATAAAAAACGAGGTAATTAGAGGTACCTCAAAAGTTAGAGAAATATCAGATAAGATACAAGAAAGTAAACTAAGATGGTATGGTCATGTCGTTAGGAGGGATGAACAGTATGTTGGGAGGAGGGTGATGGAAATGGATATACAGAGTAGGAGAAGGAGAGGGAGACCAAAGTGTAGGTGGATGGATTGCATCAATGACGACCTGAGGTCTAAAGGTTTGTTTGGTGATGAGGTATGGGACAGAAACAAATGGAGAAAACTGGCCAGAAACATCGACCCCACATAAAAGTGGGAAAAGATGTAGATGAAGAAGAAGAAGAAGAAGGGGAGTTGCTTAATTTCTCTGTGCCATACCACATATCCTAAAAGCAGTTTGCAGATGAACTGGTTCCCGTGTTTCCCATCTTTTTCACCTCATTCTGTTAACCAGTATCTATCCATCATCTTGGAAGCATGCTTTAGTTCAGCCTGTTCCTAAGAAGGGTAACCGCTCTATTCCTTCAAACAACTGACTTACTTCCCGAACCTCCCCTATTGCTAAAGTTATCGAAACTTTGTTTAATACTCACTTCTTGAAACGCCTCGTATCTAACTCACTTATATCCGATCATCAGTAAGGCTTCCGCAAGGCAAGATCCACTGATGATCTAATGTCCTATCTTACTCATGCATAGTCATCTTCTCTGAGGAACTATGGGGAATCTTTTGTCATCGCCCTTACTATCTCAAAGGCTGCGGCCACACCAGACGAGATGAGCGGGGAAGTAGCATGGAGCGATGAGCAGCAAGATCAGCGTCATTGCGATGCCTGTCTAAATAGGAAGCATCAACATCTCCAGTTATCTGTTCAGTCGACATGATGAAAATGATGAAAATAGCTAGGGATGTTGCTGGGCAGTGCGCATCATTTTGGAACATGCTGTATCGCGTAGCATCAAGCAAGGAGGGTAAGGGGAGCGATATACCTCCCTGCTCATCCAGCGTAGCCACCCACATATAATTTAATGAGTTTCATCATGTCGCATCATCTTTCCCCACTCAAGCCTCTCCGCTAGTCGCTTCTGATGTGACAGTGGACCAAAGGCTTTTGGCAGAGTCTGGCACAATGCTTTGTTGGCCAAACTCCCTGCCTATGGCTTTACTCCTTCTTTCTGTTCTCTGATTTCCAGTTTTCTTACTGACTGTTTTATATCTGTAGTTGTTGATAGTGTGACATCTACCCTTTCTCTGTTACCAGTGGTGTTCCAGAGGCTCTGTTCTTTCATCTACTCTATTCCTTCTCCTCATGAATGATCTTCTACAATCCCCATCCTCCTCTCTTCTTCATGCCTTTGCTGATGATTCTACCCTTCACTTTTCCTCTGTGTTTTCTTAAAAACCTTCACATGCTACTCATAATCAGTCTCGCATCACTCTTTCTTCCACTCTCAACTCCGATTTGCAGAGGGTATCTGAGTGGGGCACTCAAAATTTTGTTAAATTCAATGCCTCCAAGACACAGTTTCTGGCTATCTCTTTTCCTTCTTCTCCTCCTGTTAAGTCTATTGTCTTCGAAACTAACGAAATTTACCCTCTTAATTCTATCAACTTATTAGGAAACCATATAGCCTCTAATTTGTCTTGGAGGAATCACAAAATTCAAATTTCTAAATCTTCATCCAAAAAAATGGGGGTTTTGTTTCGTTTTCGTCATTATTTTCCTCTTTACAGATACTTAAAATTTATAAAGGTCTTATCTGTCCCTGCTTAGAATACTGCTCACAAATCTGGGGTGCTTCTTATACATATCTCTTTGATAGGGTTGTATCTAAGGCAGTCAGATGCATTAATGAATCTTCTCTTACTTATAATCTGGATTCTCTCTCTCTTTGCCGTAAGGTATCATCCCTTTCACTTTTCTATTGCTACTACTTCCATCGCTGCTTTGATGAGTTGGGGAGTTGCATCCCTCCCCGATTGCCGAGGCCGCGTAACACTCGCCAAGCGGCCTCATCTCACAGGTACTGTCTGGTGATTTGTAGCTCACGGATTGGTCTGTGCAGCTACTGCTTCTTCCCATCTACCTCCAGACTCTGGAACTTTCTTCCTCCTCCTGTCTTTCCTAATTCTTAGGACCTATCATCCTTCAAAAAGCAGATCTTTCGCCTTCTCAGGGCCTATGCCTCCATATCTCTGGGTCCTCTGTACTTTGTCTGTTTTTTCTGTCTGTCGTTTTCCTTTGTGTGACATTACCTCATCTCAGCCTTGTCCTTAACCTTTTTCTTTACCTTTGTCTTGGTGTTTTTTTGTGCCCGGGACTTTATTGATTGGGGCAGTTTTTGCCTGTCCCAGTGTCACACTCATAAAAAAAGGGAAACAATCCTTACAGCTATATCTACTATACTAGGAATGAATGCATTCTATCCGAATGCCACTCTGTTCATATTACAGTTTCTACCAACCTCACTCGTGGCATTGTTGGTAGCTCCTTGGCACAGTAATCATGTGTCCTAGGTTCATGTCCCATTCGGGGTAAAAATTATTCATGTTTTCACATATGGTAATTTACTTATTTGATAATTGTTGATCCCAAATGAGATTGAGTTTTGAATTAACTGCAAAAGTGAAGCCACAAGTGAGACTGGGGTAAACTATAATATGAACAGGGTGGGATTCAGATAGAATGCGTTCATTCCTAGTATAGAAGATATAGCTGTATGGGCTGTTTCCCTTTTACCTTTTGTGGTGTAATTGGCAGCGACTTTGGAAAGTAATTATGTGTCCTAGGTTCTAGTCCCAGTCGGGGTAAAAATTATTCATGTTTTCACATATGGCATTGTGTTTATTTTATTACTGTTGATCCCAAGAGAGATTGAGATTTAATTTGAATGTGAAAACAAAGCCACGAGTGAGGTTGGGGAAAACTATAATATGAACAGAGTGACATTCAGAGAGAATGCATTCATTCTAGTTTTTCAGATATAGCTATAAGTTTTATCATCCTTTTACCTTCTGTGGTGCAGTTGGTAGCACATTGGCACAGTAATTATGTGTCCTTGGTTCAAGTCCCATTCGGGGTAAAAATTATTCATGTTTTCATATATGGTAGTGTACTTATTTGATTATATATATATATATATATATATATATATATATATATATATATATATATATATATATATATATATATATATATATATATATATATATATATATATATATATATATATATATATATATATATATATATATATATATATATATATATATATATATATATATATATATATATATATATATATATATATA
>JAXCGZ010017938.1:15000-17500 GCA_037179515.1 Halocaridina rubra | reverse complement strand
TTTTTTTTAACCCGACCGGGACTCGAACCTAGGACTTATGATTACTAAGTCAAGGCGCTACCACTACACCACAGAAGGTTAAAAGGAATCCAACCTTATAGCTTATATCTGCTATACTTAGGAATGAACGCACTCTAACTGAATGCCACTATGTTCATATTACAGATTCCCCAACCTCACTCGTGGCTTCATTTTAGCATTTAATTCAATTCCCAATCTCATTCGGGCCATGAAATTATCAAATAAGCACATTACATATGTGAAAACATGAATCATTTTTTACCCCGACCGGGACTCGAACCTAGGACTTATGATTACTAAGTCAAGGTGCTACCACTACACCACAGAAGGTTAAAAGGAATCCAACCTTATAGCTTATATCTGCTATACTTAGGAATGAACGCATTCTAACTGAATGCCACTATGTTCATATTACAGATTCCCCAACCTCACTTGTGGCTTCATTTTAGCATTTAATTCAATTCCCAATCTCATTCGGGCCATGAAATTATCAAATAAGCACATTACATATGTGAAAACATGAATCATTTTTTTTTTACCCTGACCGGGACTCGAACCTAGGACTTATGATTACTAAGTCAAGGCGCTACCACTACACCACAGAAGGTTAAAATTAATCCAACCTTATAGCTTATATCTGCTATAGTTAGGAATGAACGCATTCTAACTGAATGCCACTATGTTCATATTACAGATTCCCCAAAATCACTCGTGGCTTCATTTTAGCATTTAATTCAATTCCCAATCTCATTCGGGCCATGAAATTATCAAATAAGCACATTACATATGTGAAAACATGAATCATTTTTTACCCTGACCGGGACTCGAACCTAGGACTTATGATTACTAAGTCAAGGTGCTACCACTACACCACAGAAGGTTAAAAGGAATCCAACCTTATAGCTTATATCTGCTATACTTAGGAATGAACGCATTCTAACTGAATGCCACTATGTTCATATTAAAGATTCCCCAACCTCACTCGTGGCTTCATTTTATCATTTAATTCAATTCCCAATCTCATTCGGGCCATGAAATTATCAAATAAGCACATTACATATGTGAAAACATGAATCATTTTTTTTTTTACCCTGACCGGGACTCGAACCTAGGACTTATGATTACTAAGTCAAGGCGCTACCACTACACCACAGAAGGTTAAAAGGAATCCAACCTTATAGCTTATATCTGCTATAGTTAGGAATGAACGCAATCTAACTGAATGCCACTATGTTCATATTACAGATTCACCAACCTCACTCGTGGCTTCATTTTAGCATTTAATTCAATTCCCAATCTCATTCGGGCCATGAAATTATCAAATAAGCACGTTACATATGTGAAAACAAGAATTATTATTAACCTTCTGTGGTGTAGTGGTAGCGCCTTGACTTAGTAATCATAAGTCTTAGGTTCGAGTCCCGGTCAGGGTAAAAAATTATTCATGTTTTCACATATGTAATGTGATTATTTGATAATTTCATGGCCCGAATGAGATTGGGAATTGAATTAAATGCTAAAATGAAGCCACGAGTGAGGTTGGGGAATCTGTAATATGAACATAGTGGCCTTCAGTTAGAATGCGTTCATTCCTAAGTATAGCAGATATAAGCTATAAGTTTGGATTCCTTTTAACCTTCTGTGGTGTAGTGGTAGCGCCTTGACTTAGTAATCATAAGTCCTAGGTTCGAGTCCCGGTCAGGGTAAAAAAAAAAATGATTCATGTTTTCACATATGTAATGTGCTTATTTGATAATTTCATGGCCCGAATGAGATTGGGAATTGAATTAAATGCTAAAATGAAGCCACGAGTGAGGTTGGGGAATCTGTAATATGAACATAGTGGCATTCAGTTAGAATGCGTTCATTCCTAAGTATAGCAGATATAAGCTATAAGGTTGGATTCCTTTTAACCTTCTGTGGTGTAGTGGTAGCGCCTTGACTTAGTAATCATAAGTCCTTGGTTCGAGTCCCGGTCAGGGTAAAAAATGATTCATGTTTTCACATATGTAATGTGCTTATTTGATAATTTCATGGCCCGAATGAGATTGGGAATTGAATTAAATGCTAAAATGAAGCCACGAGTGAGGTTGGGGAATCTGTAATATGAACATAGTGGCATTCAGTTAGAATGCGTTCATTCCTAAGTATAGCAGATATAAGCTATAAGGTTGGATTCCTTTTAACCTTCTGTGGTGTAGTGGTAGCGCCTTGACTTAGTAATCATAAGTCCTAGGTTCGAGTCCCGGTCAGGGTAAAAAATGATTCATATATATATATATATATATATATATATATATATATATATATATATATATATATATATATATATATATATATATATATATATATATATATATATATATATATATATATATATATATATATATATATATATATATATATATATATATAATATATATATATATATATATATATATATATATATATATATATATATATATATATATATATATAT
>JAXCGZ010017937.1:0-33070 GCA_037179515.1 Halocaridina rubra | reverse complement strand
CGAGTGAGGTTGGGGAATCTGTAATACGAACATAGTGGCATTCAGTTAGAATGCGTTCATTCCTAAGTATAGCAGATATAAGCTATAAGGTTGGATTCCTTTTAACCTTCTGTGGTGTAGTGGTAGCGCCTTGACTTACTAATCATAAGTCCTAGGTTCGAGTCCCGGTCGGGGTAAAAAAAAAAAAAAAAGATTCATATATATATATATATATATATATATATATATATATATATATATATATATATATATATATATTATATATATATATATATATATATATATATATATATATATATATATATATATATATATATATATATATATATATATATATATATATATTTCAAAATGTAAGGTAATGAGAGTGGGTACAAGTGCAAGAAGACCCATGCTTGACTACTTGGTGGCAGGAGTACAACTTCAAGAGACCGAGAATGAGAGAGATCCAGAAGTAAACATACTGACAGATTTGTCTCCAGAAATGCATATAAATGGCATAGCAAGGGCAGCATATACTTTCTTAGGAAATGTAAGGTAGCCTTCAGGCACATGGACAAGGAAATGTTCAAAAATATTTATGTAACCTATGTGAGGCCAAAGCTTGAATATGCAGCCCCTTTTGGAATCTGCACTTAAAAAACCACGTACTTAAGCTGGAAAAAGCTAGCGATACCATGAAATTCATCCTTTTGATGGAGAAATTTCATTTAGTGTATGCTCTTTGCAAATGACATTGTACTGTGTAGCAACAAGACGAGAGGTAGTGGAGGAGAAGCTTGAGGAGTGGAGAAGAGTGATGGAGGATAGAGGACTGAAAATCAGCAGGAAGAAGACAAAGTACTTGAGATTGACAGATGATGAGGATGGGGAGGTCAATTTGCAGGAGGAGGTGTTGAAAAGAGTTGAAAAGTTTAAGTATTTGGGATCAACAGTAGCAGAGGATGGTGACCTAGAGTCAGAAATAACCCACAGAATACAAGCGGGATGGAAGAACTGGAAGAAAGTGTCTGGGGTGCTGTGCGACAGGAGAATAGGGATTAAGTTGAGGGGTAAAGTGCATAAGACAGTTGTGAGACCTGCGATGATGTATGGAGCAGAGACATGGGAAATAAAGAAGACACAAGAGAAAAAACTGGATGTGGCAGAGATGAGGATGTTGAGATGGATGTGTGGGGTGACAAGAAGCGATAAGATCAGAAACGAGGTAATTAGAGGTACATCAAAAGTTAGAGAAATATCAGATAAGATACAAGAAAGTAGACTAAGGTGGTATGGTCATGTCGTTAGGAGGGATGAACAGTATGTTGGGAGGAGGATGATGGAAATGGATATACAGGGTAGGAGAAGGAGAGGGAGACTAAAGCGTAGGTGGATGGATTGCATCAGTGACGACCTGAGGTCTAAAGGTTTGTTGGGTGATGAGGTATGGGACAGAAACAAATGGAGAAAACTGGCCAGGAACATCGACCCCACATAAAAGTGGGAAACGATGTAGACGAAGAAGAAGAAGATACTCTTGGAAACTTCCAAAAAAAAAAAAAAGAACTGTTAAGTATCAAAGCTACATAAATCTAGTTACAATGTACTAAGAATAAACCAATTTAGCTAAGTTATATACAAATGCACAATAATGAATAATGAAGGAATATCTTGACCAAAACTGTAGAAGAGTCATTACAAAGGCTGACCCTCGTCTCTAGGGAAGCAAAGGTAATAGTAAATAATAAAAAAAAAGATTCTTATTCAACCCAAAACAAGATTAACGTAAGATCAGTGTTCAAGCAACTACTTTATAATCATGAATATCAGATAACATTTTACTTAAATTCTGGAATTACTAGTCCCTGGTAAGTAAATTGTGGACAAAGTTTCGTATTTTAATCGTAAAAATTGTGAGAACTGCGACAAAAGGCTGTTATGTACTCCAAAATAATCTTTGCTTTTTTGCTTCGTAATCAGCTGATTGGTCAAGTGTCGTGTGTAATCCGGCTGCGTTCGTGGTATTCGTCATTGAGCGTGTACTTGCGTATTTTTTTTACATTTACACCCGTCTCCCTTTGGAAGTGAAATTTATGATTTCGTGTAGTTTTCGCAGGGAATTGAATGAATCTATCCTCTAAACCGTCGGATATTATTCCTAACAACCTAACTTATCCTAACCAATGTTTATTTTTCCTAGCTTAACCTTACCTAAACTCAAGTAATTGACAACGATTTTGAAGGTCAGATTCGGTCTAAACGCATATAAAAAATCTTAAAATACTGAGACTTACTTAATCAGCATAAAACAGCCCGGGATGAAACGGGTGTCATGATAATAGAATACCCTTAACCTAAGGTAAGAATGGGATGTTTCAGGATAAAACACAAAGCAAAATATTGATTAAAATAATTTTTGTGAAATTGAAATCTTTAACCGGTAGAATTAACACGAAATAAATATGATTTTGAGGCTAAATAAGAGGAATTTTAAGACTACTAAACTGTACATTAGACTAGACCAAAATTCTTACCCTGGAGAGAGTGTGTGGGCATGTTTGAGAGGCGTATTCCCAGGTATACATTTTAATATAGATTTGGGATTAAGTATAGATAACGTCTCCTAGTACAATAGATAACCTTGTAAATTGTAAGGTTAGGTTAGTATAGGTTAGAGAGGCATGAACTTAATCTAATCTAAACCAACTTAACCTAACCCAAAAATATACCTGGTTATTTATTTCATGGAAAGCCCTTATCTTTACATAATCCGGGATTGTTTTTTTGAAGGTAGGACAATGGGTGTTATTGTACTATTACACCCATCACATCCCTGACTATAGTATGTTGTTTAAGTCAGTTTCTATATTTTTCGATTTTTGATGAGTTTTGAACGTATCACGCCTTCAAAATCTTCGTAAATTATGTGCTTTTAGGTTAGATTAGGTTAAATTTCGAATAATTCCCGACGATTTTGAAGGTCAGATTCATTCAGAAATATATAGAAAATTCTAGAAGAGACATATAAATTCCATCTCCAAAGGGAGACGGGTGTAATCCTAAAAACTGAACATGCCCTCTAGGACAATAGCCCCAGAGGACTATTTCACCTTAGAACAACTGCCCCAGGGAAACTCAACCCCAACCAAGCTATATAAGGAATAACAAACTGAGCTTCTACTATTCATTCATTATTTCATATTTATGCGATATACTGTATTTCACTTTTAATATCATCAAGGGGCAATGGTCCGCATATGCATAATATCAAGGGGCAATGGTCCGCATATGCATAATATCAAGGGGCTATTGCCCAAAAGTCAACCATCCTAGGAGCAGTTGTCCATACCCCAGTTTTTTTCTTTTTATATTATTCCCATGGAACTGCAGAGTATATATTGATAGGGACAGGGTAGGTTAAGATTTGCTACTTAAAAAGTCAGTTTATTTTATTATTGTAAATTCATCATTGAACTAAGTAGAATTACACTGCTGAGTTTCTAGTAGTTTTTGATAATAATTACCATTAGAAACACCAGTTCGTCAGTTTCACGCTCCCCAAAAAATTGAAAGCAATATAATGATAATACTGTAATAAGAATTACAAATAATGATAATAATAATAATAATAAATTTTTTTTAAATAATCTACCTTCCCGTCACAGCTTAGTGCACTGAGCCATAGAAGGTGGCTAGCACACTAAACGGTGAACTCCTGTTCTACTGGTCCTAGGTTTGAATCCCGACAATGAAGGTAGATTATTTGGAAACATATAATAATAATAATGATAATGTGCTTCTTTATGCTTTATGTGTTGCTGATAATCACCGTTTTAGGAGAGACACCAACAGATTGTGTCTGGAATTAAGGCTAGATGCCCTTCGTAACGACCCCAAGTCAAATATTCTATCCACTCAAATAATAATAAAAATACAGTATCTGATAATTCAGAGGGTGGGAAGGTTGAAGTTTCAAACAGGAATTCTTGGCTCATTTTTGTTGCAACAATGCAGATGGACCGGAGCCCTATAATTCCTGCCCCCTCCTCACTCATTGTCAGCTGCAACAATGCAAATGGACTGTAGCCCAATATTTCCTGCCCCCTGCGGCTCATTATTAGTGGCAAATGATGCTAATGGACTGGAGCCCTAGAATTAAATATATTGCACTTGCTCATATTCTTGAGGAAAATTTAAGCCCTCATTTCTCAAGACAAAGTTCCAGTTATGTTGAACCCTTATACATTGTACCTCGTCCTTCATTGTGCCCTCCTATCCCACGCCACTCTATTCTAAGTCTTTGCAATAGGAACTGCCCTCCTTCAATAAGTAAAGCATGTTTTACGCATCGGTTATAAAAGGTACCCCTTGTGGGAAAGTGGCAGGCAATCGGTGTAGCTAGGAGGCATTCTTCAAGTGAGGATGGAAATTATTTAGTTCACTTTTAATTTTAATGATTAAGTATACATATATTTGTAAATTTTAACTAATTAACGTGATTAGTGCATGACATGTTTAAGGCTCTCTGTGGGTGACCCAAGCAGGGTTGTTGGGTGGTTGGGAAAATTGTGGCAGCCCTTTATCCCCAAATAGCTAAGAGGCATGATTGAGGTGTGTTGGATTTTGGTGAATGTGTGCTTTGACTTGGTCACCCCCTATAAGGGGGACTGCTGCCATTTTGTATGTATATATGTTTAAGGCACTCTCCTGTAACCTAATGCTAGAAAACAAATATGCATTACCAATGTTTATTTTGATCCAGTGGTTTACAATATTTTCATAATTCCAAATATTGATAAGAATTTTAAAGTTATCATTAAATTGACTGCTGTCCTGATACTAGTTAAACATGCTAATTTGTTTGTGAATCCAATTATGTAGAATGGGGTATGTTACTTACATATGATATTTGTATATTTTTCTTCTTTCTCTTTCTTTTTCTTTTTTTTACAGTTTTTCATCTACTTGATTTAATATATCAAGAGGATGCTTGAGGGATTAGCAACATGGGTCTTAAACAACTATCTCGGAAAATATTTGGAAAACCTGAACACGGACCAACTCTCCATCGGTCTCCTGAAAGGTAGGTTGGATTTCTTGCTTTTGTCTAGGAGTCACCATTAAGCAGGTTGTGAGAAAATAGCTGGCTAGTACAGTGGTAACGCGCTGGCTTCGCATTCACGAGGTCGAAAGATCGGTCCCCGTCCAAGACCGAGAGTTTAAGCTGTTTACTGGCAGGAACTGCTGTGGTTGGACATCACAGTGGGGGGTTGGGGCTTGCCCTGGCTGACGAATACCCATTGTAATGATAATGGAAATAAAGGTTAAAAAAAAAACTCTCTCTCTCTCTCTCTCTCTCTCTCTCTCTCTCTCTCTCTCTCTCTCTCTCTCTCTCTCTCTCTCTCTCTCTCCTCTCTCTCTCTCTCTCTCTCTCTCTCTCTCTCTCTCTCTCTCTCTCTCGTGTAAATATTTTGATTATGTGCTTTGCAATTTCATTTGTCTCATTTTGACATTTTACATTTGTAATTTGTATTTAGAGTAATTATCATGTAATAGCCAGTTTAGATGGAATAAAGTTTTTGACTCTCTCTCTCTCTCTCTCTCTCTCTCTCTCTCTCTCTCTCTCTCTCTCTCTCTCTCTCTCTCTCTCTCTCTCTCTCTCTCTCTCTCTCTCTCTCTCTCTCTCTCTCTCTCTCTCTCTCTCTCTCTCTCTCTCTCTCTCCATATATATATATATATATATATATATATATATATATATATAATATATATATATATATATATATAGATATATATATATATATATATATATATACTATATATATATATATCATATATATATATATATATATATGCACCTTGTTTGGTTTTTCCGCGTTTTTTTATCAGCGAAATTGCAATGACACCCCAAAAAATAATAGTATAAAATATATGAAATTCGCGAATAACGCTCATGCAAAAAAATTCGAAAAAAAATTGTCATTTTAGTAAAAGTTGACCGCAAGCGTAAAGCTATATGAAAGTGAGGTGGTAATGACTTAACATAATCATATACATAGGTATTTTACAATTATTTTTACGTTTACTGTATAAACCCTCTGTGCACTGTTAAAAATCCACCCTTTACTTCATAAATAACAGCATGCAACGTAAATTTATATGAACATGATAGGTAAACTTACCGTGAATGAGGTGGTAATGACGTTTGTAGACTCCAGAGGAAATTATTCTGCAGCCAATAACAGCTTTACGTCTGCTTTTTGCGAGCGAAGAACATAGTAATGGGAAATAAATTTTTTTGATCAATAAAATAATGATTGTTTTTTTCCGATAAAATAATGAATATACTGAAAAATTTTATTTCTTAAAATTTTAATATTTTTGCATATACCCAGAAAAAAAATTTCAAAAAAAACCCGCGATACAGTGAATCCACGATAGGTGAACCACGATATAGCAAGGGATCACTGTATATATATATATATATATATATATATATATATATATATATATATATATATATATATATATTATATAATATATATATATATATATATATATATATATATATATATAACTGGTTCTCAGAATAACGCCCAGATAGGTTCTCAGAAGTGTCAGGTAAATGGAAAACGCATTAAAAAACAAGTTATTTTCCATAGGAAACAATGATAAAGGGCATAGATACGTTCCAAACCTTACATAGACACACCATACCAGCGATATAAGATAAGTAAAAACATATTTTATTACTACATAGCAAAGCAGAAAGCCCTGTATCTATTTTTAAGAGTATGCAAAAGATATTCATATTCACTTTACAGCTAGAAATTAACATGCATTGCTGTACTGTACTCTATTATGCAGTGGGCAGCAGTCATACAGTACACTGGGACATGCATGATGTCCGTGAGCAAGTAACTTGTGCGGTAGAAGAGGAGGAGGATGCAGGAGAACGAACCTCTATCTGCAAATGTTAACAGTGATAAAATAAAAATTATAAATAACAAAGTAAGACTAAAAAACGAAAAAAAAAATTAATTATGCAATGCCTAAATGTACCATATGACAGATTAATAAAAATTAATCTACATTCTCTAGAGGGGCGCAGAGTTAGGGGGGATATGATTGAGGTGTATAAATGGTTTAAAGGGATTATCAAGGGTGATATTAATAAAGTTTTAAAAATTCATGATCAAACCAGAACTCGTAATGGATTTAAGCTTGATAAATTTGGGTTCAGAAGGGAAATTGGTGAAAATTGGCTTGGTAATACCGTAGAGTAGCTGATGCATGGAACAGGATTCCTAGTAGGATAATAAATGCCAATACCTTAGACACCTTCAAATGTGGTTAGATAGACATATGACAGAGGTAGGGTGGGTGTATATATAATGTATAATGATGATGATCTTTTCTTATCGTAATCCTCTTTGTACTCGTGGAAGAAGTGTCCGCGGTTTTTTACTATTATTTTTTGGGGCCGTTATTGCAATTTCGCGGATAAAAAAAATCGGAACAAGGTATATATATATATATATATATATATATATATATATATATATTATATATATATATATATATATATATATATATATATATATATATATATATGCAGTGTTACCCCGGTTATTCGCGCTTCTTGGTTCGCATTCTCACTCTATCGCGGTTTTTTTGGGGGGATAAATTATTATTTTATGGGTATACGCAAAAATATTAAAATATTGAAAAAAAACATTTTCAGTATTTTCATTTTTTTTTTAAAATTTACTTTGCGTGCTGTTATTTATAATGTAAAGGGTGTTTTTTTTACAGTGCAGGGAGGGTTTATACAGTTCGTAAACGAAAAAATAATTGTAAATAAGTATGTGTCACGTCATCATCACCTCATTCATGGTAATTTTATCTATCACTTTCATAATAATTTACGTTGCTTGCTGTTATTTATAATGTAAAGGGTGTTTTTTCAACAGTGCAGGGAGGGTTTATACAGTACGTAAACGAAAAAATAATTGTAAATGAGTATGTATGTCACGTCATTATCACCTCATTCACCGTAATTTTATCTATCACTTTCATAAAAATTTACGTTGCATGCTGTTATTTATAATGTAAAGGGTGTTTTTTTAACAGTGCAGGGAGGGTTTATACAGTACGTAAACGAAAAAATAATTGTAAATGAGTATGTATGTCACGTCATTATCACCTCATTCACCGTAATTTTATCTATCACTTTCATAAAAATTTACGTTGCTTGCTGTTATTTATAATGTAAAGGGTGTTTCTTTAACAGTGCAGGGCGGGTTTATACAGTATGTAAACGAAAAAATAATTGTAAATGAGTATGTATGTCACGTCATTATCACCTCATTCACCGTAATTTTATCTATCACTTTAATAAAAATTTACGTTGCTTGCTGTTATTTATAATGTAAAGGGTGTTTTTTTAACAGTGCAGGGAGGGTTTATACAGTACGTAAATGACAAAGTAATTGTAAATGAGTATGTATATCACGTCACTATCACCTCATTCACCGTAATTTTATCTATCACTTTCATAAAAATTTACATTGCTTGCTGTTATTTATAATGTAAAGGGTGTTTTTTTAACCATGCAGGGAGGGTTTATACAGTATGTAAACTAAAAAATAATTGTAAATGAGTATGTATGTCACATCATTATCACCTCATTCACCGTAATTTTATCTATTACTTTCATAAAAATTTATGTTGCTTGCTGTTATTTATAATGTAAAGGGTGTTTTTTTAACAGTGCAGGGAGGGTTTATACAGTACGTAAACGAAAAAATAATTGTAAATGAGTATGTATGTCACGTCATTATCACCTCATTCACCGTAATTTTATCTATCACTTCCATAAAAATTTACGTTGCTTGCTGTTATTTATAATGTAAAGGGTGTTTCTTTAACAGTGCAGGGAGGGTTTATACAGTACGTAAACAAAAAAATAATTGTAAATGAGTATGTATGTCACGTCATTATCACCTCATTCACCGTAATTTTATCTATCACTTTAATAAAAATTTACGTTGCTTGCTGTTATTTATAATGTAAAGGGTGTTTTTTTAACAGTGCAGGGAGGGTTTGTACAGTACGTAAACGAAAAAATAATTGTAAATGAGTATGTATGTCACGTCATTATCACCTCATTCACCGTAATTTTATCTATCACTTTCATAAAAATTTACGTTGCTTGCTGTTATTTATAATGTAAAGGGTGTTTTTTTTAACAGTGCAGGGAGGGTTTATACAGTACGTAAACGAAAAAATAATTGTAAATGAGTATGTATGTCACGTCATTATCACCTCATTCACCGTAATTTTATCTATCACTTTCATAAAAATTTACGTTGCTTGCTGTTATTTATAATGTAAAGGGTGTTTTTTCAACAGTGCAGGGAGGGTTTATACAGTATGTAAACGAAAAAATAATTGTAAACGAGTATGTATGTCACGTCATCATCACATTCACGGTAAGTTTTCCTATCACTTTCATAAAAATTTACTTTGCTTGCTGTTATCAATAATGTTAAGGGTGTTTTTTTTAACAGTGCAGGGAGGGTTTATACAGTACGTAAACGAAAAAATAATTTTAAATGATATGTATGTCACGTCATTATCACCTCATTCACTGTAATTTTATCTATCACTTTCATAAAAATTTACGTTGCTTGCTGTTATTTATAATATAAAGGGTGTTTTTTTAACAGTGCAGGGAGGGTTTATACAGTGTAAACGTAAAAATATATTAAAATATCTATGTACATATAGGCGGATCCTACTTCGCGGATTTCCTGGTTCGCGGCGGGTCCCGGAACCGAACTACCGTGATAAGTGAGGCAACACTGTATATATATTATTTATTTAAATTATTTTGTTTTTATTTTGTTTTTATATATTATTTTGTTTATTTTTTTTTTTAAAACATATTAGGGGCTATCATAGCTAAAGAAGCAATTTTTTAAATGTCAAGAAAAGTAACCTGCTTTTCTATATTTTTCAGAAAAAATACTTAATGATAGCATTTTATTAAATATTTTTAAAATTTTAAGTTATTAGCATTTCTTCTGTAAAGAATCACCAGTCCCCAAATCTTTGTCCTCCATTTGAGAGATGCGCTTTTCGACCAAAGTTCAAAATATCTGTATTTACATTCTCCAATCTTCTGCAGGTGAGGTAGAGCTTGAAAATGTCCCACTTCGGAAGGATGCCTTGCGACATCTCGACATGCCCGTTGAGGTGCGATCGGGATTTGTTGGAAAAGTCAAGTTGCAGATACCTGTTTCCCGTCTTCGTTCTGAACCCTGGGTCATCATGTTTGAACAGCTCTATCTGGTTGCTGGTCCAGTCAAACTCAATGAGGTAAGCAAAACGCTTAATTTTCTCAACATTTTTTCTTTAATTAGGATCAGTAGGTATATGTAGCTAAATTTGAGAGCGTGAAAGTTGTGGGGAGTTAGAAAGGGCATCTAGCTTTAATCCCTTAGCTCCAGCATATCTGTGTCCACCGCCATTTGAATGGGAAGTAATTGCTTATAGCTTTGACTTCGGTTCTTAATAAAGCTTTGTAGCCATAAGAGATGGTCTTCAACTGATGCTACTTAGCTGTAACATAACTGGGAGAGTAAAAGCTGTCTTTCTTCAATCTTAATTGATATTTTTAAGGAATTAACATGACACAGTGTTAATGACTGGTTTTCCCTACCAAAAGACCCAGCGCTCAACTGCCTCGTGCATGTATTTACATTGTTTTATGTGGTACTCTTAATCCTTATTCAAATCAAATGGGGACAAACACAGGCAGGTTGGGGTTGGGGAATTTTTTTAGGCTGGATGCCCTTTCTTATGCCTTTCAGTGGGCTGAAACTTGGGTAGTAACTTCTTGAGGCAAGCACTGTAACCACTGCTGTGCTGCTGTCCTTTGAGTTTCCTTCTTCCCATGGCAACAAAGCAAAAATTTCACTTACCCATTTGGAAGGATGTCAAAAGAACAACTAGTAGTAGCTTCTGTTGTCTCCTGGCCTCTGCCTATTCAACAGGCATAATGAATACACAAGTGGAAACAAATTGTGGAACAAAGGGCACCATGATCTTGGGCATGAGAATAGGCCGCATGTAATTTGCATGTTAATAGTACCCTCTAGCAGTGCTTATTAGTTTGTTTGTTTGCCATATTTTGTGTCTCCATTAATCCCCTGTCAAATGAGGGAGTACACAGGCAGGTTAGAGCTTTGGAATTAAAACTGGAAGACCTTCCTAGTGCCCTGTGGTTGGTTCGAACTTGGATTTGCCAGTACCCGAGTCGAGTGCTCTAACCAGTGCACTATCACGGTCCCCTTAGCAGTCTTAATAAGTACAGGTTATATATCTTAATTATGATGGACTATGTAATAAGTAGTAACCATTTTGTATTACAAATTAACCGAAAACAAGAATGTTCATTGTGTCTCTTGTGACACGTGAGATATCCAAAGATGAAGGTCTTTCTTCCGTGTCCTATGGCAGCAATAAAGTGCTTACTCATTTTGTCTTGTAATACTGATTGGCAGATGTATAGGATAGCTTAGGGAGAGTGCCATTCGAGTGCCATTCAATTTTTTTAGGTCTTTGTAAATAAGATAATAATCGCAATCTTAGCTTTTTATGTTGGAGTATACATATTTTATCTTATTTATATATCTCCATATAGATGTAATTTTTTTTTTATGCTAAAAATATTCTTGAAGAACGATCATGAATCTAGTGTATGAATTTTCAAAATATTTCACTTTCTGTATGTTAGATTAAATACTTGTATATGTTACCATAAATGAGTTGCAAATATAAAGCAATATTTTATCTTGTTGTTATAATATGTATTCATAGAGAGGATTTGCTGTTAACCTTTTACGATTTATAAATTATTTGTCGGTAATTGTAATAATAATAATAATAATAATAATAATAATAATAATAATAATAATAATAATAATAATAATAATAATAATAATTAATAATAATAATAATAATAATAATAATAATAATAATAACAATTATTTATCCCATAGTGGTAGGAGAGAATGAATTTCAACTGTGTAAATCCTCATGTTTCAAGATCGACTAAAAGAGATAAAGACTTCTACATTAGTATACCCTGCTTTTGTAAGAACCAACTATGGTTTTCTCATTGAATTAGTGAGAAGTTATTTTAGTTGTTGTATTAAACAACCATTAAAGTGAAGGTAGATTACCCATTTTGTACGTAAAACTAGCGGAAGACAGATTGTTAATTTTGTTCTTGTAGTCGAGTAAGGTGGCCACAACCATAACAAGAGATGTAAGGGTTTCCTCATATTCTGCCCAGTTTCTCACCTTTTATCAGCTGTTTTCGAATCAAGGATATAAAGCCAGTTGTCTTCTAAATTGTTAAATGTATTTCATGTACTTAATAGGAAGTGTTGCCTGATGTTTAGGATATCTGCTCCAAAAGTATCAAAAAATTGTAACATTTGTACCGAATCTTTACCTGTAGGTAGATAGAATGTTGAAACATGTTTTGGGTTTATGTTAAAAGTGCGTTTGTATATGCATTTTGTATGTAATTACCCTTTTGTAATATCTTAACTTTTTTCACTTGATGAGCATTACACATGTTGCTTTCTGTGTTCTAATAGTTTTTCAGTCACTGACATTTGTATCAACGTCATCAAATCTCTCAATTTCTTCCGTCAGGGGTCTCCACACCGAATCAGTTGTCTCCATATTGCCCTATCCCATGCATCCTCCTCCATCTTGCCAAGCACCCTCATGACCTTCACCATATCCATAAACTTCCTCTTTGGCCTGCCTCTCCCCCTCCTGCCTGGATACTCTGTCCTCATTATCCTTCTCCCTACATAGCCTTCTTCCCTCCTCAGGACATGCCCAAACCTTCTCAATCTTGCCTCTCTCACCATATCGCCAACTCATGCTACCTGCACATTCCCTTATACTTAATCTACATTCTGTCCATCCTTGTCACGCCCAAAGAAAGCCACAGATACTTGACGATTGTATACCTTACTTAAAACTATGAAATCATATAGCACTGACAGTTTTCTGCTCGCACTCATCCTGCTTACCCAGACGCCTGGTGGGCTTTTAAGTTAGTTTGTCAGTCACGATACTCTGGTCATCTCTTCTCGACTTCCCCTCTATTCTTACTCAGAAGATCTTCTTCCTCCATCACGATGCCATTCCTCTCTACGACCGAAGTAACACCATCTTTCCAGTCGTTGTGGTCTCCCATAAGATTAATTTCCCTCTGTTTGCCACTCCAGCTTTTGTTTTGGTGCTCTCACAAATTCCATACTCTGTATATGCCCATACCATCAAAGCTGATTCTTTCTGACAGTGAGACTTTAGGTCTCCGCTCCCATTGTCTGTTCGATGTCTGCATTCCGTGTCCTATCTCTCTTCTCTATATGTAACACATGGGTTAATCTCTGACAATTTTCTTACTTAACAATTTTCAATTCCACTAACTATTACTCTAAAAAGTACATTCTTACATCTTGCAATGGCGACTTCCTAAAAATTTTCATGTCTTGAGCTTGAGATTTAGAACCTCCTGTATCAAAATATCGCTTTCTGTCTTAACTTCATCAGAACCTTGGAGGATGTATGTGTATATTTGTATACTGTATATGGCATATATACATGCACATATGTGGAATACATGTATATTCTTTATCAGAATTAACAAAATTTAATGAAAATTAACTAATGTGTTTTTGTTTCATAGGTATTGTACAGGGTGGGCAAAAAGTCAGTTTTTAAGTTAAATTTTTTTCATCTTTCTGGATTAGGGATTACCTCGCTTAGGCTCTTCATAATGATCACTGCTCTTTAATACCATTATGACTGGAACTGTATACCTGAGAAGGGTGAAAAAATTAACAAATTATAACTTCTGACTTGTGCCCCACCCTGTATATTAATTTGAAAAAAGTGTTTCATATTTATCAAGGAATTTCAGAGCCCCTTGCATTTTAATAAGTTTATGGTAGAAGGTGCAGGACAGGCATTATACTCATTCCAGCCTCAGCCCACATTTTACCCTTGTAAATGTCCATTGGTGTATACACATAGCCTGTTGAGTTGACAGGACTATCACACGATTGCTTTTAGCACCTGTTTGTTGATCTCCAAGCACTAAAAAATACTAAGCAAATCCATTGTTGTTGCCATTTTTATATGTCACTATTAATCTCTATAGGCTAATGGGGGTGGACACAGACAGATTGAAGCTGAAAAATTAAGGCTGGATGCCATTCCTAGCACCTTGTGGTGGGTCAGTTGCAAGTCTCTCACTTCCTGAGTCGAATGCTTTAACTATTGTGTTACTGTGGTTCCCTCCTATGCAAATCCAATACAGAGAATAAAACTTGGGATTGTTGGCTGAATCAGGTGCTGATCCATCAAATTAATTTGAGTACAGTAGCCAGCATAGAGAATTGAACCTGAGATAGCTGGGTGTGAATCAAGTGAATCACTTATGTTAGTTTTACTCTAAATTTTTTGCAATCGTTTCCAGTATGATGAGGAGGCGGAAGAAGCGGCTGCACAGGGGCGCAAAATTTCTCAACTGGATGGATTGGAAGCGGCGTGGAGAGCGGATCAGGAAGCGCGAGGAGAGACCTCCCACTATGCAAGCTCCTATTTCTCTTGGTTAAGCTATGGTACATCCTTCATGACAAACATCATTGAAAATATTCAGGTTGGTGAAAAGCTGCCAAAAGCATATACCCATGTATTTGGTAAAGTAATGGCTTTACTGTGGAGCATTACAGTACTTTACCAGCAATTCTTGTTTTGAATTTTTTTCTCGATTATTACACATTATCCCACTAAGGCCAGCACTGTAGCCCACAACTGTTAAGAGAAGAAGGGATATGTGTCATAATTGCAATACTGAGTTGTATTATTTTATATCATTATATTTCATTACCTTTCCCTTTCCCTCACCATTTTGCATCCCCCCCTGGAGCCATCTGGTTTACATTGTCATTGATTTTTTCCAGTTGGGCTCACTGCTTTATGATAAAAATAATAATAATAATGATAATGGTAATAATAATAATAATAATAATAGTAATAATAATAATAATAATAATAGTAATAATAATAATCTTATCATGCCTGTTATCACCTCTTCTCTCAGCTATTATTGGGGGGAGAAGTTTGGAGAGCAAGGGATTGCTTGCTCCTGTCTCCCTTATTCCTCCTAGTTGCTTCATATGACATACAGGGAAGATGGAGGCGGTGAACTTTGTCCATCTCCTTCGAATGAGGATTCATAATGCCAAATTAATTGGCAACTAGTAACAAAAAACATTCTTTCCCCCACCCTGAGGCATAAGAATAGAAAATTTAGTTATTCCTAAATGTGGAACTGACAAATACTATTGCTGTCTAATTTTAGATCTGAGTGAATTCAGATGTGAACTCACGGTTTTTCCTCACCCGTAAAAAGAGTGAAAAAATGATTGAACTATTTTATTATGCATTGTTGATAAATGTTTGCATACTGTAGGTGTATCTGTTACAGTATATGTTAGTTTAATTAAAGTAAGCGTCATAAAAGAATACATATTTGCTGGACTGCTTGTATATTGTAGCATATCAGACATAAGTTTGTTGTACGTTAAGCTTTTCTTTTTACATATATATGTGTCCACCCCCTTTTGAATGGGGGACAAACAAACAATGTAAAGCTTTAAGTATCGCAGACAAGTATGTGTAGGCAGGGGTGTTTTCAAACAACAAAAGCATTATTAGCTCAGAGCTTATTTGGGCTAAGTTAATGAAAATGTTCACTGTTTAACAGTATTTATATTTGCACTTTTATACAAATATACAATTTGTATTATCACCTTTATAAGTTTTGTCTTATAGAATCAGGTAAATGTAAACGAGATGTTTATAAACATCAAGAATATTATAGAACATATATCAAGAGGCTTCTAAGTCTAAACAGAATTACATTTTCCATTTCTAAAATTTAATAGCTTGTACAAGCAGCTCAAGAATGTAAATACACCTTGTTCCTTTTTTCCGCGTTTTTTCATCAGCAAAAATGCAATAACGCCCCAAAAAAATAATCGTAAAAACATACGAAATTTGCAAATAGCGCCCATGCGAAAAAATTAGATTTTTTTTTTTATTTTAGTAAAAAATCTACCGCCTCGGAGGCACTTTTCCGCAATTCTCCTCCTCTTCTACCGCTTAATGTGATCGGATATTATGATGAAAATAAAAAAAAAAGCATTAAGAACAAACAGCAAACATATTTTCAATATAATATCGTCAGGGAAATAGCGTGTGATGGTGCATTAGCTGATATGGAAGTAGCAAAATGTTTGCCGATAGAGATTCGTTCTTCTGCATCGTACTCCTCTTCTACTGCTTAATGGAATCGGATATTATGAAGAAAATTGAAAAAAGCATTAAGAACAAACAGCAAACATATTTTCAATATAATATCGTCAGGGAAATAGCGTGTGAGGGTGCATCAGCTGATACAGAAGTGTGACAAAACGTATGCATCCTCGTCCTCACCACCACCATCAGTGTTGCCAGAATAGATAAATGAGAGAAATGATAAATATAAAAAATATACATGTAAGTTTGTAAGTTATTTCAAGTATCTTAAAGATGAAGTACATATTTATTTAAATTACAGTATGTACTACCAATTTGTAATTAATATATATCTTAAAATGTACCATACATTTGAAAATAAAAACATCCGCTTTATATGGCAACCCTGGCCACCATGCATGTCCCAGTGTAAGCCTGTTGCCAACGGCATAATAGAGTGCATTAATTTGTTTACTGTACAGTAAATATGTATATCTTTTATACTGTACACTATTTGCATGTTAATATAAATAACTACAGGTCTTTCTGCTTTGTTATGTACTTATAAAATATGTTATTCTTATCTTATATCTTTGGTATAGTGTGTCTGGCCACCATGCACGTCCCAGTGTAAGCCTGTTGCCAACGCCATAATAGAGTGCATTAATTTGTTTACTGTACAGTAAATCTGTATATCTTTTATACTGTACACTATTTGCATGTTAATACAAATAACTACAGGTCTTCCAGTATTGTTATGTACTTATAAAATATGTTTTACTATCTTATATCTTTGGCATAGTGTGTCTATGGACGATTGTGGAACGAGCTATGCCCTTTATTATTGTTTCCTATTGAAAATGACTCGTTTTTTCATGCGATTTTCCATTTACCCGTGACTTCTGAGAACCTGTCTCCGCGTTATTCTGAGAACTAGGTGTAATTTAAATTTATAACTAATTTAGCCACTTGATTGTAAATGATATTTACAACCATATTAGAATTTTATTGCTGTTTAATTAACTACTGTTAGGGATTTTTTGAAATTTTATTATTATTGCAACAAGTAATAAGTAAAAGGCATTTATTTATCACTCTTTAGAGAAAATTTTAATGGCTCTAACAACTAACAATATGGAACTTGCATATACAGCATCACCTTTCAGATTATAACTTACACTATTGGTCGATTGTAATTTAGAGACACAAAATTATCTCCATAAAAAATTTTTCTCAGTTGAAGATTCGCGATGTTCATCTGAGATACGAAGATAACCACAGCATTAATGGACAGACGTTTGCCTTTGGTCTAACAGTCGATTCCTTAGCTCTCCAAAGCTCAGATGATCACTGGATTCCTAGGTATGTCCTTACTACTATTTCTATTGCTTTTCAGAAGTACTTTTAAAGCTGTTGATAATTTATTTTGTTTATTATGCATTTGCGAGTTGAAAATTTTTTTATAGCAATTTTTTTTGCTGTGTTTGTACTACTTTTAATCCCCATTCAAATCGGGGTGGAACAGACAGGTTGAAACTGGGGAATTAAAACAGCTTATAAATGGGCTGAAGAATGTCAAACCCTGCTGTCCCTGTGTTTTGTGCAATTGTGGTCTTCCAGGTGGCTTAATTGGGATGTGGCTTTTAGTTTAGAAAGAGTGTTCAGTGGTCTTTATTTTTCAGGTTTGTGTATGGAGGAAACTGCAAGATGGCTTATAAGTTACTGGAACTGAATAATATGGGGATATATTGGGATACAAAAGCTGAGGTTTACAGTGATAAATCAATTGGAGAAATGGCAGTAAGTATGCAGATTCTAATTGCTAATTCTATCCACATTTTAGTCTCTCCTCCTCGAAAATATGAATGCTTAGAAACAGATAAGCTAGTAAAAAATTTGGTGTCTTGAAAGTATGAGTAACCCCCAGAAACCCATGCAGTTACATAACCCTTTAAGTTGTTAGATTAGGCTAGATTAGCTTAGGTTAGGTTAGGTAAGGTGAGGTGAGTGTTGAGCTCACAGATCTGTGAGGCAGGATAAATCAATGACAGACATACAAGATATATCTTTAATATTGTAGCCAAAAGATAACATCGTATACAGACTGCTTCATCACAATCCACTCCTCATCTCAACATAAACAAACAAACAAAAGACGCTCGAAAAGCGCAATATCGTATATAATAATTTGAACAGAATTAACATACTCCCTCTCTTTTAAACAGAAAAAAAATACTTAAAAAAAAAATTACATTATGCCATATACTGTATATATGCAGAACTGAAAAGTTAAATATAACAACAAAAACATAAAAATAAAAAATTTCTTTTTAAGAAATGAATATTCTTTTACTTTTTCCTTCACAAAATCAATACAGCATAGCATTCTATTTAATTATTATTTCCAAGATCCATTTTCAAAGACTAGCTATTTTCAAAGAATTTACTTTTTTTTTTTTTTTTTTTTTTTTTAAGTGAGTGTGACACCGGGACAGGCAGAAACTGCCCTCATGAATATAGGCCCGGGCATGAGGAAATACCTAGATGAAGGAAAATAAAGCGGTTAAGGACAAGGCAGAGATGAGGTAATGTCACACAAAGGAAAACGACAGACAGACAAAAAAACAGTCAAAGTACAGAGGACCCAGAGATATGGAGGACTAGGCTCTGAGATGACAATAGATCTGCTTTTTGAAGGATGAGAGGTCATAAGAATTAGGAAAGACAGAAGGAGGAAGAGAGTTCCAGAGTCTGGCGGTAGATGGGAAGAAGCAGTCGCTGCACAACCAATCTCCACACAATACCTGTGAGATGAGGCCGCTTGGCGAGTGTTTCGCGACCTCGGCAGTGAGGGAGGGATGCAACTCGCCAACTCATCAGAGCAGCGATGGAAGTAGTAGCGATAGAAAAGCGAAAGGGAAGATACCTTACTGCGAACGGAGAGAGAATCCAGATTAAAAGTAAGAGAAGGATCATTAATGAGTCTGACTGCCTTAGAGTCAAGAAGATAAGTATAAGATATCAAGAAGATAAGTATAAGAAGACGCACCCCAGATGTGTGAGCAGTATTCTAAGCAGGGAGGATAAGACCTTTGTAAATCTTAAGTAACTGCAAAGAGGAAAAGTAATGACGAAAATGAAACAAAACTCCCCAAATATTTGGATGAAGATTTAGAAATTTGGATTATGTGATTCCTCCAAGACAAGTTAGAGGCTGTATGGATTCCTAATATGTTGATAGAGTTAAAAGGGCAAATTTCGTTAGTCTCGAAGACAATAGGGTTATCAGGAGGAGAAGAAGATAAAGAGATAGCCAGAAACTGTATCTTAAAGGCATTGAATTTAGCTAAATTTTAAGTGCCCTACTTAGATACTTTCTGCAAATTGGAGTTAAGAGTAGAAGAAAGAGTGATACTAGACTGATTACGAGTAACAGATGAAGGTTGTGAAGAAAAGGCAGAGGAAAAGTGAAGGGTAGAATCGTCAGCAAAGGCATGAAGAAGAGAGGAAGATGGGTATTGTAGAAGATCATTGATGAAGGGAAGGAAGAGAGTAGGTGAAAGAACAGAGCCCTATGGAACACCACTGGTAACAGAGAAAGGGCTAGATGTCGCACCATCAACAACTACAGATATAAAACAGTCAGTAAGAAAACTGGAAATCTGAGAACAGCAAGAAGGGTAAAAGCCATAGGCAGGGAGTTTGGCCAACAGAGCCTTGTGCCAGACTCTGTCAGAAGATATTAGAGATATCAAGGGCGACGACAAAGGATTCCCCATAGTTCCTCAGAGAAGATGACCATACATGAGTAAGATAGGACAGGAGATCACCAGTGGATCTTGCCTTGTGGAAGCCGTACTGGTGATCGGAGATAAGTGAGTTAGATTCAAGGCATTTTAAGAAGTGAGCATTGAACAAAGTTTTGAAAACTTTAGCAATACATCAGCCAACTGCTCTTTTGAATCCACCCAAAATATCTTCAACTCACCATTTTGAACCATTTCTCTGAGAATAGCAATGTCAATTCTAAATCTTTTTTCTGATACATTTTTAACTGGGTGCACACTATCATAAAGTGAACGGTTATCTACAAAGACTTCTACAGGCAATTTTCTTTCTTTGTCATATAGTATTTGAGACAACATACTTCCTAGATAGTAGGCCATATCCACTGCCATAGCAACTGCTAGTGTTTCTGCTGCAAGTGTGCTTTTTACAACCCTTCTTATTTTCTTTGCCTCCCAATACAGTGAACAACTATTTCCATTTTCACCCACTAGAAAAATTACAAAGCCCCCAGCACTACCAATTCCATCTGGAGATCAGCATAGGAAGCATCACTGTATACAACCAATATATATTTGAAAGTGTCACCTAATTCTGGGAAGCATATTGAACTCTCAAAAGTACAATCTTTCATTAGACATTTATTTGCATCAATCACCTCTTCTACTTTAGACTTATTGACCTTGCAGCTAAGTTCTAACACATCATATGATATATCAGGTCTTGAATTAGTACACAACCACCCTAGTTGGCTTACAAAACTCTTAAAACTCTCCTTTTCTTTTTCACTACACTCCATATTCTTATTTAATTCTCTAGCAGCACTTACACTTATAGAGTTTAGAGACTTACAGTATTCAGTTTGATGAAGTGTGATTCCATGTTCATTCTGAATAATATCTAGTCTAATATACCTGAAAATAGTATTACTTTGTTCCCTAACCTGAAAATAATTTCTGATTTGGGTAATGACAATATTCTCAAATTTCTTTGTTCCTCCCCACAAGAAATCATCTACATGCATTAAAAACAAACCATATAATTCTCCCTCATGGTACCAGTAAAATGCTGCGGGGTCAGTTTTCACTTGCTTACATCCCATCTTCAGCAGGAAGGTCTTTACTGTGAGATACCACTTCCTAGCTGCGTCATTAAGGCCATATATACATTTTTCTAACCTCCACAGTATATTATTGTCATAACCTGCTTCCAAAGGGGGAATAAGATATACTTCACGCTCAAATCGTTCGCTCTGTAGAAATGCAGCCTTAATATCAATTGAATTTACTGCCCACATTTTGGAAGACAATATAGCAACAAAAGATCTCAACACTTCCTTACTAACAGTGGGAGAATCTGACAGAATGTTTTCTTTTTCCTCGAAACCTCTCGCAACCAGCTGTGCTTTAACTTTCTATTTTCCAGTACTGTTTTCCTTTTCTGTTACTACCCATAGAACTGATAATGCTTTTTGACCCGCATTCAGAACCTCTTTATACACACCAAAATTCTTCCAGCTTTTCATTTCTTCTTCATTTGCTTTGATAAGTTCATGATTATCTATATTTTCACAAGCCATTACTATTTCACTAGGTTCCTGTATTCTATCCTCATCCAATACAGGGACCCATTTCTCTACATCTCTATACCAGTCAAAAGCTGAAATTCGTCCATCTTCATGTTCAGTATTTCTCCAACTACTGTATTTTCCTGTGGATTTTCCAGCACGACTATGCACAGTTCCTGTCTGCTAAAATATCTGACTCTTTCGGCAGGAATCTCACACTCTGTCCAATATTTGGAATACTTTTATTACACTACCTTCAGTTGTGTCCTTAACTGTGGTGTGGTCCTCGTCTTCATCTGTTTTATCACAACTTTTGTCTTCTACAATATTTTCAACTGGATTTATAACTGCTTCTATCTCTTTACTTGTAACCTTCTCCTCCGTTTTTCTTTGATACCTCAACATATCAAGTAGTGAATTTCTTCCTTCAGTATTTCTGTCAAAACTATATGGTATATTCTGAACATGCATTTCATGGGCTCTTACAATATTTGAACCTTATTTCAAGATCACTGATTTACCATCTTGACCAATGACTGTAGCAGGTCCTTTCCATTCCTTTTGCCCTTCTCTTAAAATACACTTGATCGCCATTTTTAGGGGCTATTCCAGTGTTTCTCACTTTATGTTTAGTGCCTGTTATATTTTCTCAGAGGTTTCTGCAGCAATAAAAGCTTTTCTTGCTGAGTGACTAGCATTGAGATATTTAGCTATCATTTCACTAGATGTTGAACCTTCCAGTGCAGGAAGTTCGTCAATCATGGTACATGGCAGCTTTTGATTCCTCCGTATGCAAGTTGATAAGGGCTGAAACCCCCTGTCATCTGAAGGCAATTTTTAGCATTGACTGCCCATACTAAAGCCACTTTAAAGATAATTCTGGTTGCTCTGCTACTATTTTGGCCACCATTTCATCTATAACCACATGATTCCGCTCACACAGGCCATTACTGAAGGGGGAATATGCAGCTGTATGCATTACTTGAATGCTCATATTCTCACACATCTCCAAGAATGTGTTATTAGCAAACTCACCACCATTATCACTGTGGGGGTTTTATTAAATGATGATGCTAGAGTGTTAAGATTCTGTTTTACTAAGGGGACTCAAAGTACCGAGCTCGGTTAAGAGCTCACAAACAGACAGGACAGATATTTGTACTTGAACACCCCATGTTTATTACCATTAGTCGGTTAAATGAAACTCAGAATTCAACTTTCTTTTAATTTTGGAAATGCAATGACATTAAAAGAATTGAATTAAATTTCTCAAATTAAATTTTATGAAATGCTGCCTCGAATCCCGGAGGAGGTGAGTATGAGTTCGTTTCCCGGCACCACGGACGTATGCCAAGACTTTGGCCTCAACTCGATGATTACCTCTGTCACACAGGCAGAGTAGAATACAGGGCACTGCAATTTCAGAAACAGAAATGACACACTGTTTATAATGGGAAACTGAAAGCATGAGCACACATATAATGAGTTTCCAATGTCATTCTATTGGATGAATATATATAGGTTATTCACAGCTAACCAGAAATATTTATGAATATATATAGGTTATTCACAGCTAACCAGAAATATTTATGCTACCATAATAGCATACAAAACATTAATTCTTTACTGGTTTTAAAGAAAATAATATATTCACAATAAATGAAGAATAAGCAAGAAAAATACAGTACTGTATGTATTCCTTAAATTGTGGGCAACCACAAAAGTTGCAATGCTTATTACTGATATGCAATTAATATGGTAAAACACTCTATTTAGGGTAAAGGAAGAATCTACGAGATAAATACAGTATTCATTCACTTTTGGTTATCAAGAACTTTGCAATAAAAAAAGGGTGCAAAACCACCTTTTGAGGTATTTGCAACTTATAACTCAAAACACTTTATCCCCAACATATGAAGAATTAGCAAGATAAATACGGTATGCATTCATTAAATTGTGGTTAACAAGAAATATTTGCATAGCCAACTGGGAAAAATTACCTTTTGAATATTTGCAATTTGGCTTTTTGGCAAATAGCTTTATTGACGAGTTTTTGAAGTAAAAACACTTTATTTACGATGATAGAAAGGGGTGAAATGAAATTAGAATTTATTAGGAAGAGAGATAGATTTTTACGGGCTCATAACTAGTCTTCAGAGGATGAGATTTTCGTTTATCACATTCAGTGAAAAGAAACTTCTCAGCAATATATATCAGCTGTAATTTACAGGTTAAGGAATTAACTTTGGCATGTGAGATTCCAGTGTGGTAATCTACAAAATTTCGTGTGACTGGGAATGGAATCTGAGAATAGAAATCCATAAGATTTATCCAGTAACGAATGTAACTAATTCTCGAAAATAAACCAATTTGCTTGACCCACGAGCTTTACCATACACTATCCCTCACCTTGTTGTGCTAGATGAATTCCTTGTTGTGCTAGATGAATTCCTGTGAAGATGCCACGTAAAATATTGAAAATAAACTTAGACCACCCAGGCGAGATGTTGCCTCTGGGCAGTCTCGGCGCCAAAAGAGAGCGTCTCCTCGTTGTGCTTCGTGACGTCATCTGTAGGAGACATTCCTAGAGCAGTAATTGGCTCTGATTTCATTTTAAGGACTATTTTAGTGGTGGTCCCTGGCAGGCAATTATAGCAGAGATGCAAGGGAGAGACAGTATTTTTAGGTGCAACAAGTGGAAGCAAATAAAATAAAACGAGAATACTAATGAAAAGTTAGGTTACTGGTTCTGTGTTTCTTAATTTTCTTGGCTCGGAGCAGGCAGAAAAATAGGGGCAGCCTTTATATTGGGGCTATACTTCTACACGTACAAGAAGAGTCAATAAGCTATATAGAATTAGCTATAAGCTAAAATACAAATTGCAAATAATCATAATCTGCGAAAATCAAGAAGTGGGAATTATTTTATTAGTTAGAAAATAACAGTTATGTTAAAGGGAATTAATTTTTTTAGTTAGAAAATAACAGTTATGTTACTAATTTTATTTAATAAGGCATCTAACAGCCTCTGTTGACATTGAGCGAAACACTCTGTCACAATCACAAAGAAATTTTGCAGGGGCTTCTAAGCCAGTTCCCAACCAAGTCATCATAATTTTCTCAACTATCTCCTTAGGTTCTTTACTTTTAATCACACATGATTTTGAGAACCTTGTTGCCATGTCTACCATATGCAGAAAATATATATCTCCTTTCCTATACTCCTTTAGGTCTACCGCTACAATTTCATTGAACTCCTTTTTCATATTCATACTTACAATTGACCATGATGGCGTTTTCTTATACATCATGCGTATATCACAGCTATTTGACACTTCTTGCTTTGTATATATAAATAACAGTAGAGCAACCTGGAGTTACTCATATTTACAATATCCAAAAGTTACCTGTTCATAAGCTTTGAAATTCCATCATTACAGAAACTCTGTCTTAATTGTAAGATTTGAGCTCCGTATTTATATTGTTTATTTTTGATATTACACTGTTAGAGTAGACAATCTGCACTTTTAAGTATTTAACTCTATTCTTTGTGATCTATTAGGTGTTGATGCTTTCTGCTATAGGAAAGCAAGACCACGAATATATCCTTACTCCGGTCAGTGCAACTGCCTGTGTGAAACGTAACCTAAGTGAAGAACCCCTTCGATCGCGTTTCTCTCCTCGAATAACTTGTGATTTGAAGCTTGAAAAGTTTCCTCTAAGTTTAAGCGATGCTCAGTACAGACAATCCGTGAACTGGAACAAGGAGTACGACCGTTTAGAGAAGGCTCGGCACCACAGGAAGTGGAGACCCAGTTGCAATGTGCAAAACAACACTTATGATTGGTGGCAGTATGCTATACAGTGTCAGTTAGATAAGATACACAAAAGATACGAAGGTAGGAACTGGGCCTTTGCTCGGCAGAGAGCTGTGGATATAGTCAAATATGTAAATATATATAGTGGTTATCTTCGTAATCCTGCTATTGTGTCTACTGACTGTAAAGTCCTCAAACTAAAGGTAGAAGAAGAATTGGGTTTTAATGAATTGAGAGCTTTACGTGAGATAGCCATGGAGAGAGTGTCTAAAGAATTAGATGTTGTGCAAAGAGAAAAGCTGCCGCCTCAACATACAGTCAGTATACAAGAAAATCTCTCGTCCCCAACGCAGAGCGGCGAAGGCATTCTCCAGCAATGGTTTCCCACGTGGGGCGGCTGGTATTCCACTGGGGCTGCAACTACACCAACAACGCCACCTGGAGATTCTCCAGAACCCATTGGTCATGAAGACACTCATGATCAAGAAGGTGACATCACTCCAGACACTGAAGATACACAGCTGTCTGGATCTCTAGAAGAAGAAATATTGTACGTGCTGTCTGACAGCGTAGAGAACAACACATTTATGAAGAGAGATGCTGTCTTTTGCCAATTAAGTTTCTCTCTGAAGCAAGGCTCTTTCTGTCTCATGTCAAGTAAAATGCTGGGAAGTGCTGGAAATACAGCAGAGGAGAAGGATAAAAGGTAAATGTGATAATTAATTTTTTTTATGGTGTTTTAACTACATGGCCCTTGATTAAACTTGTCTCTGAACAAGTATATTAGTTGTCACCATCTGTTATTGGATTCAGTTTCATCCACATAGCTCAAGACTTGCAGTTAATGATATTACTATGCAGCTTTATTCTTAATTTATTGTTTCAATATTCTTGCATAGTTTCTATTTATAGCTCATAGGGTGGAGATTACTATGGCTCAGATATAGCTCATGATCTCTTTCACATTGGGAGAGAGGCTTTCTCCTCATTCTTTGCATGCTATAAGAAGGAACTAAAATGGCTGTTGGTGGTAGTGGGGGAGGAGAAGGAATGTTTCCCATATCTTTCCTGTGTGTCATTAGAGCTCTTGGAAGGAATATGCCTTGTGGTGTAGGAGAGGGAAATTATGCCCTCATATATGTCACGTTTTGTAAGATTTTAATAAGGGATAGAAAACTAAGTGCTGGGAAACCCTTAAACATTTTCGGTCAAGGGAAAAATATGAGGTAGAGGGTAGGGAATAGGCAGGAGGAGAAGAAAAATTGAGGATGGGCAAAATATGATGAAGCTCTACTGCCTTCCCATTTTATTCAGTTATCTCTACGCAGCAAAGTCTCATGGCACTTGGTTTCTTATTGAAAAAATAATTTATTTTTATGGGAAGCTGGACTTTGTAGCGGAAGGTCCTTACCATTGGCAACGTTAAGCTAACATAAAATTAATTAGCAAGTCTTATAATAACTGAAAAATAAACTGAAGCTCTATAATTTTCAGAACGCAGCTATTTGAGCTTGAATTTGCTAATGTAAAAATGGCTCTGGAGTCACGCCCAAGAAGCAAATCTTACAAATTTGACATTGAACTTGGCTCCCTGCATATGCATGATAAGGTAAGACATTTAAACCATGGTATTTACTGTAATTATAAAACAGTGCAATACAATTATGCATTTAAATATTCCCAAATATTTCCAGATAATTTCTCTAATACTGTCAAGATTCAAAATTGGGACTTTTAGAACAGAAGCTTACAGCTTAGTCTGTGAGTGGAAGGCCTCTGTTGTTCAGCACACTAAGCTGTGGACTCCTGTTCTACAAATCTCAAGTTCGAATTCTGACCATAGAAGTTGAAATAGTAGTAAGTATTTGAAAAATTTACCTCATTATCAGTTACTGAATAGTGCACCCTGCATTTTGTAAGTCTACTGAAGTGTCTTTTACACAAAGCAGATGACAGAAGTGGTGAGGCTGCACATGATGCAACAATATGCTAATGCTTCAACTGATTGCTTAGTATTGAGCATCCTGCTGGCTTCAGAAGGTTGTATCTTCTTGTTTAAAAATATTAATTTTTATGATTTTTATTTTTTTATATTCACTTTTCACCTTCCAGGTAACCCAGGATTCAGCCTTTCCCCTCCTAATATCGCCTCAGAATAGTGAAACTTCTTCCTCGGGTTTAAAAGCAGCCATGTCCAGGACATCCACAATGTATGCTAGATTGACGACCATGATATCGCCTTCACAACCCAAAATGGACGGACCGTTATTTTCTCTGACTTACGAATGTCGCCCGTTCAACTCCAAGGCTGATCATAAGTGCGTTTGTCCATTGTTTTGTATGTAATGTTATATTGCACTCATAACAACTACCAAGTTGTAGAGGTTTGTAGATTAGTTGTCCCATTGTTAGATGACTTGTAGTATTAAGTGACTGTGGCTCTCACAAGTATATGAGTTTAGTAGAGTGTATTTTTGTATTGTGGCCACCTTCATTAGAAAGAATGCATTAGTCTTACTGTCAGTAGAGTGGCTACAACCCACAGAAGGAAGGAAAACAATAACCAGAGGACCGTTACTTTATTGTATCTGTGTAATTATTCTCGTACGCTTGAAGTCATGGGAGGCCGTATGTATGCCTGTGTCTGAGTAAATCTCAGAGTCATGCCTTATGTCTTATTGATATCGCCAATGAAGCAAAATAAATGTATTCAAAAATAAATAATTAATTTATTGTACATAGAGTGGGCTTTTTTAATCTTAGATGTTATTCAAAATTTTATGTTTGTCATTTTCTTCAAAAATGAGAGCTCTGGTTTGATATGTAGTTCAGATGCAAATTATTGGTTGTAATTTTCTTCATGAGTTGTGTATTGTTTAGGGAAAGTGAAATATGATAGTGAAAAAGTAGTAATAGTACAAATTTATAACTCGTTTTCCCAACCTTTTATAGCTTATAAGTCTTTTCTGACTTTATTATTTACACATTGTGCACTTTACCAATGATATGTTATAATAGAATATTTTGCTTACTATTACTGTGTTTGAATAGAAAGATGTGCATAGTATACATGTTTCACAATGCATACTGGTAAAGTATATCTGCTGCAAGATATTGAGAGTGGATAAAGGGTGATGGAAGAGGGAATGTAAGGGAGGAGGAGAAATATTGTAGGTAGTTGAACTGAATGAAAGAGAGAAAGAATTTTTTTTTTATGAGTGTGTCACCGGGACAGGGAAAAAACTGCCCTCATCAGTAAAGGCCCGGGAACGAGAAAACATTAAGATGAAGGAAAAGACAGAGCGTATGGACAAGCGGAGATGAGGTAATGATACACAAAGGAAAAGGACAGACTGAAAAATGTCGAAGCACTGAGGACCTAGAGGTATGGAGGAGTAAACCCTGAGATGATGATAGATCTGCTTTTTGAAGGAAGATAGGTCATAAGAATTAGGAAAGACAGAAAGAGGGTGAGAGTTCCAGAGTCTGAAGGTAGATGGGAAGAAGCAGTCACTGCACTGACCAATCCGCGAGCTACAAATCTCCACACATTACCTGTGAAACGAGGCCACTTGGCTAGTGTTACGTGGCCTCTGCAGTAGGGGAGGGATGCATCTCGCCAATTCATGAGCAGCGATGGAAGTAGTAGCAATAGAAAAGAGAAAGGGATGATACCTTATGGCAAAGAGAGAGAGAATCCAGATTAGAAGTAAGAGAAGGATCATAAATGTGTCTGACTGTCTTAGATTCAACCCTATCAAGGATATAAGTATAAGAAGAAGCACCCCAAATTTGTGAGCATATTCTAAGCAGGGACGGATAAGATCTTTATAGAGTTTAAGTAACTGTAGAGGAAAAGTAATGACGAAAATGAAACAGAACCTCCAATTTTATTGATGCAGATTTAGCTTGGAGTATGTGATTCCTCCAAGACAAGTTAGAGGCTATATGGATTTTTTTTTAATTACTTTTTTTTTAATGATTGTGACACCAGGAGAGGCAAAAAAAAAAAAATAAATAAAACACTACTTATCGGGCCTGGGCTCGAAGAATACATAAAGTAAAGAGAAACAGAGATGGAAATTGAAATGACTTGTCAGATGTGAAGGGATAATAAAAGATGTGTAATGAATATCTAAGAATATTCAGTGTAGCTGTAGGCATAGAAAAAGAACCCTCACTGAAGGAAGACTTAACATCAAACTGTCCTGGACAGACCTATTTAAGTTCAAAAAACCTTCAGCTGTAGTGTTGCAATGGGGGGCTGATTCCATGAACCAACCTACTACATGGATTACTAATACAGTATGTTGATAGAATTAAGAGGGTAAATTTCGTTATTTTCGAAGTCAATAGGGCTTTCAGGAGCAGAAGAAGATAAAGAGATAGCCAGAAACTTAGTCTTGGAGGCTTTAAATTTAACTAAATTTTGGGTGCCCCACTCAGATACCTTCTGCAAATCGGAGTTGAGAGTAGAAGAAAGAGTAATACTAGACTGATTTCGAGTAGCAGATGAGGGTTGTGAAGAAAAGGCAGAGGAAAAGTTAAGGGTAGAATCGTCAGCAAAGGCATGAAGAAAAGAGGGAGATGGGGGTAGAAGATCATTGATGAAGAGAAGGAACATAGCCCTGTGGAACACCACTGGTAACAGGAAATGGGCTAGAGGATGCACCATCAACAACTACGGATATAAAATGGTCAGAGAGAAAACTGGAAATCAGAGAAAAGAGAGAAGGGGTAAAACCATAGGCAGGGAGTTTGGCCAACAGAGCCTTGTGCCAGACTCTGTCAAAAGCCTTAGAGATATCAAGGGCGACGACTAAGGATTCCCCATAGTTCCTCAGAAAGGATGACCATACATGAGTAAGATAGGACAGGAGGTCACCAGTAGATCTTGCTTTACGGAAGCCGTACTGGTAATCAGAGATAAGTGAGTTAGATTCAAAGTGTTTTAAGAAGTGAGCATTGAGCAAAGTTTTGACAACTTTAGCAATAGAACAGGTTAGGGCAATAGGACGGTAGTTTGAAGGAATAGAGCGGTCACCTTTTTTAGGAACAGGTTGAACTAGAGCATGCCTCCAAGTTTAAGGATAGATACTGGTTGTCAGAATGAGGCAAAAAAGACGGCAAAGCACGGGAGCCAGTTCATCTGCAAACTCCTTAAGGAACCTTGCAGGGATACCATCGGGATCAGATGCCTTGTTTACCATTAGCAAATGAAGAACCATATGAACTTTGCGTGAGGAAAGGCTAAGGGAGGGTATGGGGTTAGATAGGTGTAAAGATTAAGGGACAGGTGTGCTGGAATAATTTATGGAAGAGTTGGCAGAAAAATGAGCGCCAAAGAGAATGGCTTTGTCGGTGAGTGAGCAAGCTTTAGAACTATCAGAATGAATGAGAGGGGGAAAAGCGTGAGTTACAGAAGTTTCTGGCTAAGGACGAGAAATATTTGTCAATTAGAGAGGAGTTAAGGTCATCAACTTTCCTTCTTATAAAGGAAGCCTTAGACCTACAAGTATGAGCAGTACAGTGATTCCTAGCCACAGTAAAAGCAGAGCGAGTTAAATCAGAAGGTAGGCATGGTAAGACCGGTGTGCCCGATTCCTGGCCTGAATAGCCATGGAGCAAGCACGGTGAAAATAAGGATTAGGGGGGAGAAAAAGTTTTCTTAGAGGAGGGGAAATACGCCTACATTCCCGAGGTTATGATCTTGGCAGATTTTAGGGCTACCTGATCAGGAGTGTGGGACCGAAAGCAGTATCCCATGGGAAGTCAAATAGGAAGTTACACAAATCTTCACGTTAGGTATGCTCAAAGTGCCAAAGACGACGCTGAGTAGGAGGGATTGTTGGAGGGGGAGCAAAAATGGAAGAGATTGAGATCACAGAGTGGTCAGATTTAGCAAGAGGGGAAAACACAGAATTAGAGTAGTTTGAAGGGTTAGAAGTAAGAAATAGGTCAAGAGTGTTGGCTGCATGTTCATGTCTATTGGGAACACGAGTAGGATGTTTGCTTCAGTTCATGAGTAATAGAGAGAGCAAGGGCTTCACTTCCTCCCACATCAGTGTGAGAAGAATTAAACCACTCACTGTGGTGTACACTGAAGTCTCCAATATAGAGAACTTCAGCATGTGGATGTGAAGATATCAAAGATTCCTGGCTAGATAATAGATATTCAAAGAATGACATAATGTCAGTGGAGATTGGAGAACAGTAGCAGAAACAAAGGCATATAGTGGTAGTGGAGAGATAGATTTTTAGCCAGAGAACATCAAAGTCAGGAGATTCAAGGTCCATGAGCCTTGCAATAGGGGTGTTGGTGTTGCAGTAGGCACAGACCCCACCTTTTGAACGAAATTGAGAATACAGGTTATAGTGAGAGATTTGAAATGGGTCAGTGGAAGCATGGCTAGACAGCTTGGTTTCAGATAGGAGGAGGAGGAGGTTAGGGAGGGAAGTACCCAAGTGCTGTTCCACAGACGAAAGATTAGACTTTTAGGCATATCGAGGAAAGTGTGAAGTGCTATGAGAGAGAAGATGAAGGAGGGAGTAATAAAAGACTGGAAGTGTTTTTAGGAGAAAGTTTTGAAGTGCGTGGTAGTGTTAGAGATGAGATAAAGGGATGAAAGTAATAAAAACTGTAGTGACTGGTGAAAAGAAGAGGTTATTGCATCAGCGACAGAAATGAAATGTGCATATGTGGTAAGGTTGGCAAAAGGAAATGAGAATGTACTTGAGAAATATATCTGTGGTGGGGTACTTGTTTACATGAGAGTTATAATTGGAAGTGAAAGATGATTTGGAATAATGTAAAAAGAGTGCAAAGAGGTGATTTTAGTAGATTTTAAGGGCTGAAATGAGCAAATAGGCAATTGCTAGTGGATGAGAGAGAGATGAGAATGAGATGGCTTGAGTATTTCAAAATTTTTTGAAATGTAGATAACAGAGAGGTGTTGTGGGAGATGCATGGAAAATGCCAGTGATGGGTGAGGAAATTGATTAAGTGATTATGAGAGAGAAGATAAATGTGACATTGAAAGCAACGAAGACATATTTTTGTGATTGTCTTCATATTGCTGTATCAGTGGAATATATAGTCAAATTGATAAATAAATAGTTTACTGTTGACTCCAGATGAATTGATAATGTGTTTTATTTTAATCCACTTATAGGTTAATAGTTAACTCCCTGGCTCTGGATATCGTATACAATCCGTCTGCGCTGGAGGCAATAAGCAGCTTCTTTACAACCCCATATCAGAAGAGAGAAGGCGTTGGAAGTTCTCAGATGACTGCTTTAACCTCTGCTGCTAGAAAAAGGTAGGTCTCTCTCTCTCTCTCTCTCTCTCTCTCTCTCTCTCTCCTACCTTTCACTCGACTCTGAGCCTGACAGAGGCTCCGTTCAATGCTAAAAGAACGTTGCTGTCTTTGAGTTTTTTTGTGTGTTTTTTTCAGCGAAGCTAGGCGATAATTGTGCCTACATTTCATTGCAGTCAATAGATTGTTGCATGCTGTTA
>JAXCGZ010017936.1:7500-33101 GCA_037179515.1 Halocaridina rubra | reverse complement strand
AAACAGCTAAATGACAACCTAAAGGAATTAGATGTTAGTTCACTGCTATCTTCTGAGAGAGACGAGATTGCTGCTTGGAATGTTCAGATTAAGGAAAACATTGAACAGTTCAGAAAAGAGTTCCAGGAGCTGAATATGGAAAATGATGCCATGAAAACGTCCTTTGCTGATGCACTAAAGGGGAATGTGGCAGTAAAAGAGGCTGTAAAGGTGGTGGCACTGGAAAACATACAAACAGTTGACTATAAAGAGACAGTAATCGAAAAAATGAAAGACGTTGTGATGGAAAGGGCAAACCCACTCATCAGACAGGCACTTGATAAGGAGAAGACAGTGGTAATCTCAGGCATAAGTGAATCCCAGGAGCCAACATGGCAGGGGAGACTTGAAGAAAATAAAGCTAGGGTTGTAGACCTGATAAGAAAGCTTGGAGTAGTATGTGGTCCTGAGGATATTGTAAACATACACCAACTAGGTAAATATTCGAGGGAAGGAAAGCCGAGACCAACAAAAGTAACCTTTGAGAGAGGGGAGACATGTAGGGAAATATTGTTGAGAAAAAAAAGTCTAAAAGACCTTCAAGAATGCAAAGAAGTGTTCATTAGACGATACAGAACACAGGAAGAGATGGGAAAGATCAAAAACTTGTTGCAAGAGGCAAGAAGGTTAAATGATGAAAGAAATGAAGAAGAGAAGAAAAATTTTCGTTACGGAATACTTCCAGACAAAGGGGAGATAAAGAAGATAATGACAGAAGATCAGGGGATGGGGCCTCATTAAGATTGTTATACACAAATGCTGATGGATTAGCTGGTAAGGCAGTAGAATTAAAAGATAGGATTCACAACAGTAAGGCAGATATAGTAGCAATTACAGAGACTAAGTTGAGTGAGGACATAAACAGTGTCACAGTTTTTCCTAAGGGCTTCAGAATACTAAGGGTCGAAAGATCTGAGAGGACTGGTGGAGGGATAGCACTGCTCATAAGTGAGAGGATTCAAGTTGAAGAGATAAACTTGGCTATAGAAAGTGAGTTCAGGGAATTTCTTGTTGCTCGCATAAATACTGGGTCAGAGAGCATTATAATAACTGTTGTATACAACCCACCAAGGAACCAAAATAGGCTTGAAATTTATGAGGAAAGTCATATAGGTACGATTGAAGTCATAAACTCAGTTGTTAACATGGCGCGGGAGAAAAAATGTAGGATTTTGATTATGGGAGACTTTAATCATAAAGAGATAGATTGGATAAATCTTGACCCACACAGTGGTGAGGACTCCTTTGGGGCAAGATTCCTAGATTGCGTACAAGGGAATTTCCTACACCAACATGTAATGGAACCAACAAGAGCCAGGGGTGGGGATGAGCCATCACTACTTGATCTGGTGTTCACAGATAATGTGTTGGATATTGAAAATATTGAGTATGAACCACCAATTGGAAAGAGTGACCACTGTGTGTTGTTGATGGAGTATATCATTGAAGACATTCTTCCTGAGAGTAGAGGCACTGAGGACATGAGGAGGAACTATCAGAAAGGAGATTACATCAAAATGAATGAGCTTTTTGCAGTTATTGACTGGAGAACCTTATTTTACAACAAATCTGTACAAGAAATGTATGACATCTTTTGTGAGAAATATGGGAAGATTGTAGATTGCTGCATACCTGTCACCATAGTAGGTGTAATTCATGCCAGAGAGAAATGGTTCGATAATGGGTGTAAAAGAGCTAAGGAGTGGAGAGACAAATGCTGGAAAAGGTATAGGAGGAGAAAAAACATAAATGCCTGGCAAACCTACAAAAGAGCAAGAAATGACTACCTAAGTAAAAGGAGAGAGGCAGAGAAAGATTATGAGAGGGACATCACCAGGAAGGCGAAAGAAAATCCCAAGCTTTTCCACAGCTTTATCAGAGGAAAACTGAAGGTAAAAGAACAGGTTTTAAGGCTAAAGAGAGCGGATGGAAGCATCACTGAGACGGACGAAGAGATCTGCAAAGAATTGAACAAGGAGTTTCAGTCAGTATTTACAGTAGAAAATACCCCACCCCCTCAGATTGCAGTGATAGAAGCTCAAGGGCCGGTATTAGAGAACATCAACCTTACAGCCACAGAGGTATGCAAAGCGCTGATGGATTTAGATGTTCATAAAGCTACAGGTCCTGATGACATATCCCCTCATGTGCTTAAAAAATGCGCAAACACAATATCAGTGGCACTAAGTATCATATTTAAGGAGTCATTGGAGTCGGGAGAGATTCCAAGATGCTGGAAACAAGCAAATGTGATACCTATCTTCAAAAGGGGAAGGAGGGATACGGCTCTGAACTATAGACCAGTTTCCTTGACCAGCATAGTTTGCAAAGTTATGGAGAAACTACTAAGGAAACATATCTCTCTTCACTTGGAATCCTTCAACTTTTTGTCAGTGAGGCAACATGGCTTCAGAGAAGGAAGATCAACAGTAACAAACTTATTAGAATTTTATGATGAGGTAAGCCAAATCTTACAGGAAAGAGAGGGCTGGGCAGATTGCATTTTCCTAGACTTCCAGAAAGCGTTTGACACTGTTCCACATGGGAGACTTATTAGGAAGCTGCAATCAATGGCTAGAATAGGTGGAAATGTCTTGGAATGGATAAAAACTTACTTAGAAGGAAGGGAACAGAGGGTTAGAGTAAGACACTCAGTGTCTGAATGGAGAAGAGTTAGTAGTGGAGTTCCACAGGGTTCAGTTTTAGGGCCACTTTTGTTCCTTGTATATGTAAATGACCTACCAGAGTCTGTAAATTCATTCATGAACATGTTTGCAGATGATGCAAAGATTGTGAAGAAAGTAAAAAACGAGAACAATGGTAGAGAACTTCAGGAGGATCTAAATAATCTGCATGAGTGGTCAGAAAAGTGGCTAATGAAATTCAATACCTCAAAATGTAAGGTAATGAGAATGGGTACAAGTGCAAGAAGGCCCAAGCTTGACTACTCGGTGGCTGGAGTACAACTTCAGGAGACAGAAAATGAGAGAGATCTAGGAGTAAACATATTGGCAGATTTGTCTCCAGAAATACATATAAATGGCGTAGTAAGGGCAGCATATGCATTCTTATCAAATGTAAGGGTAGCCTTCAGGCACATGGACAAGGAAATGTTCAGAAATATTTATGTAACCTATGTGAGGCCAAAACTCGAATATGCAGCCCCCTTTTGGAATCCGCACTTGAAAAAGCACATAGCTAAGCTTGAAAAAGTTCAAAGACATGCCACAAAACTGGTGCCAGAAATACGCAATCTCGGTTATGATGAGAGGCTGAGGGAATTAGACTTGCCATCACTCGAAGCTAGAAGAGTAAGGGGGGATATGGTGACAGTCTTTAAATTCCTTCATGGTTATGATAGAGTGGATAGGGATCGATATTTCGATATGGCTGGCTCTAGAACTAGAGGTCATAGTTTGAAGCTTCGGAAGAAAACTTGTTTGCAGGATGTAAGGAAATACTTTTTCAGTGTAAGAGTAGTTGATAATTGGAATTGGCTAAGCGAGGAGGTAGTTAATGCTACCTCAATCCATAGTTTTAAGGACAGGTATGATAAGTATCACTAAGTCTAAAAATGGAACCGATCAGGAGACGGGAAGATACGAGCTTTGGGCTCTTTCCCGTAAACACAATTAGGTAATCACAATTAGGTAATCACACACACAAACACACACACACACCACACACACACATGCAAAATAGATTGGAAAAAGTTCAGTGACATGCAAAGAAGTAGGTGAAAGAGATGGTAATCTCACTGATGAGGAAAGGCTGTAGGAGTTATATTTACCACGACGCAAAGCCAGAGAGGATGAGGGAGGTTATGACAGAGTGGATTTTTTTTATGAGTGAGACACTAGAACAAGAAAAAAATTGCCCTCCTCGTGCCCGGGCACAAAGGAAACATAAAGGCAAGAGGAACAGAATTGCATGGTCAGCGATATTCGAAGGTAGGTGGCTCTAGATTAGAGATCGTAGTTTGAAACTTCGTAATGAAACTTTTATTTCAAATACTCGTTTTAATGTAAGAATAATTGATGGTTAGAATTCGCTACGAGAGGAAATAGTAAATGCTAATCCATTATTATTAGAAGGAGTGATAAGGTAAGTGCCAGTAAGCCGATATTAATACCGAGTAAGGGGCAAAGGGATATTTCACTTAAGCATAAGTAGATCATTGCAATTACCCAAATACACACATACACATATATAAACATACATGCGCATATAAATATTACTATAGCAGTGCAAAGTAAGCCTAAACACACTAAGTTACCTACAGATTCCAAAGACATGAATACAAGAAAAATAAAACACACACACACATGCACACACACACACACACACACACACACACACACACACACACACACACACACACACACACACACACATGCACACACATTCATTACATACATATATACTTACCTTTATTTCAAATATTACCTGGAATGTAATAAAATTCAGTCTTATGAAATTTACACATACATACGCACACATATCTAAGCAAATATAAAATGGCCTTGAGGCATTTGAGCAAGGAAATCTTCATAAATTTTATTGCGTTACTTATGTAATGTCAAAGATTGAGTAAGCAACAGCCTTCTGTATTCCGCATTTCCAAAAAGAAAATAAATAACTGGAGATTATTCAAAGAGAAACGTAATCTCAGTTATGAGGAAAAGGCTGAAGGAGTTAGACTTACCATCATACGAAAGGATGATATGTATGTTTTCGTTTTTTAAATTCCTTCATGATTTTGACAGAATGCATAAGGAGCAATAGTTTGATATGGGTGGCTGCAGAACTAGAGGTCACAGGTTGAAGCTTCTTGGGAAAACTTTTTGCAGGCTGGAAGGATGTATATTTTTAGTGATTGAATAGTTGGTCAATGGAATTGGCCAAGTGAGGAAACAGTGAACGTAAATGCATTCATGGATTTAGGGATAGATATAATAAGGATTTATAATTAAAAAAGAGAGCGACCAAGAGACGGGAAGTTACATGCATAGGGCAGTTTCCCTTGACCACAATAGGCGTCAGGTCGAGGGTTCGCGCCCCGTCACGATCTGAGGTTAGCAAGGGCATGCACTCAGGTTAACGATTACATCTGCCAAAACAAGTCCTTCGCAAGAAGGCAACCGTCCTAGCCCTTGGTTGAAAAGGGAGACCGTGACGTAAAACCGGAACGAACGAACAAACGAACGAACTAGGTAGATACACACACACACACACACACACACACAAGCACACACACACAAACACACATACACACATGCACAAACTTTAATTTATACCTACGACATGAATAGTATACGGAAAGAATGTATACTCACCCAAAGCATATAAACCATAGTATACTTGCCATTATACATACATACGTCTTATATAATATCTAACACTTCACATAAAAGAAATCATACATATGCATAAACATACGCAGTCACTTCTTTGAAAATACCAAAATATTATGCAGCATAGGTTACATATGCACATACACACACATTCATGCACACACACACACACACACACACACACACACACACACACACACACACCTTAATTGGTACCTAGGACTTAAAGACTAATGAACACATACATGCATGATCACATAAATACATTAACATATGTAAAAACATGAAATATATTTTGTCCCGGCCGGGATTCGAAACTAAGACACATAATTACTGTGCCAAGGTGCTACCAACTACACCACTGAAGGTTTAAAAGAAGAAGCTAACCTCTCAACAATCTGTTAAGCTATGGAAAGAAAGAATTCTTTCTGAATACTTTTTGTTCACTTTACAGCTTCTTCCCAACGTCATTTGTGGCTTCATTTGCTCATTTAATTCAAATCCCATGTTATATAGGCGTCAACTTTGACCAAATAAACATATTAATATATGTGACAACATGAAACATATTTTTCCCCTGACTGGGATTAGAACCTAAGACACATAATTACTGTTAGTTAAGAGGTTATCTTCTTCATTTGAGCCTTCAGTGGTATTGTTGGTAGCAGCTTGGCATAGTGATTATGTATCATGGTTCGAACCTCGGCCTGAAGCAAAATAAGTTTCATGTTTTCACATACGTTAATGCTTTTATCTGATAATTTTTTATGCCTGTATAGCATGGTATTTTAAGTAAATGCGAAAATTAAGCCACGAATGAGGTTGGGAAGAAACTGTAAAATGAACCAAAATAATTAAAAAAAAATACAGTTATTCCCTAGCTTAACGGCTAGTGGAGAGGTTAGATACTTCTTTTAAGCCTTCGGTGGTGTACTTTGAACATAAGAAGAACATAAGAATAGAGGACACTGCAACATGCCTACTGGCACACACGAGGCAGCTCCATTTTTGAATTGTATTTTCAGCATGTCTAACCTATTCTATTCTACTCTACTTATTTATTCTGTTTTTCTTTTTATGATTTTTCTAATAAGCACTAACCTATTCATACCCACCCTACCTCTGTCATATGTCTATCTAATCTACATTTGAAGGTGTCTAAGGTATTGGCATTTACTATCATACTAGGAAGCTTGTTCCATGCATCAGCTACTCTATTACCAAACCAATTTTTACCAATTTCCCTTCTGAACCTAAATTTATCAAGCTTAAATCCATTATTACGAGTTCTGGTTTGATCATGAATTTTTAAAACTTTATTAATATCTCCCTTGTTAATCCCTTTAAACCATTTATACACTTCAATCATATCCCCCCTAACTCTTCGCCTCTCTAGAGAATGTAGATTAAGTTTTTTTAATCTGTCCTCATATGGTAGATTTCTGATATTGTGTATCATCTTGGTCATTCTTCGTTGCACTCTCTCCAAGGATTCAATTTCCATTCTATAATAGGGTGACCAGAATTGCACAGCATAATCTAAATGGGGCCTAACTAATGCAAGATAGAGCTGCAAAATAACTTTTTCCGTCCTATTGCTGACGCTTCTTGAGATAAATCCTAAAATTCTGTTTGCTTTATTTCTGACTGCTGTGCATTGCTCTCTTGGCTTAAGACTACTACTCACAAGAACTCCCAAATCCCTTTCACACTGAGAACTCATGATTTCATGGTTATTTAGCTTATAACTAGTATTGTCTTTTATAGTACCCATTTTAACTACTTTACATTTTTCAACATTAAATTCCATTTGCCATTTGTCCGACCATTCAGATAATCTATTTAGATCTTCCTGTAAAGCATGAATGTCTTCTTTTCCATTTATAGTTCTACCTATTTTAGTGTCGTCTGCGAATTTACTTAGGTTACTACTGATATCCGAATCCAGATCATTTAGATATACAATGAATAATAGAGGACCCAGTACCGAGCCTTGTGGTACCCCGCTTGTAACCGAGCCCCACTCTGATTTCTCTCCATTTATGCAAACCCTCTGTTTTCTGTCTTTTAACCATTGTTTGATCCATCTGAGCACAGCTCCTCCTATACCATGAGCTTCCAGCTTTTTAACTAATCTTTTGTGAGGAACTCTATCAAAAGCTTTGCTAAAATCTAGATATATTGTATCATATTCTTTGCCACAATCTACTGCCTCGTAAACTTCTGAATAAAAAGACAGTAAGTTTGTAAGGCACGAAAAACCCTTAAGAAACCCGTGTTGTGAAAGTTTTATCAGTCTGTGTAATTCTAGATGTGCCCTTATTTTATTTGCAATTATGGATTCTAGAATCTTACCCACTGTTGACGTTAAACTTACCGGCCTATAATTATTCTTTTTAACACGTTCTCCTTTTTTAAATATTGGTACCACATCTGCCAATTTCCACTCCATGGGTACCGATCCTAATTTTATTGAATTATTAAATAATGCAGTTAGAGGACAACTAAGCTCTTCCTTGCATTCCTTTAATATTCTAGCATATATTCCATCAGGTCCCGGAGATTTATGAGCCTTTAATTTATCTATTTCTTTTATTACCTCCTCTCTCGTAATATTTATTGAACTAAGTATATTATCGGGACTGTCTCTGTAAATGGATTCTACTTCCGGAATATTTTCCAAGTTTTCATTTGTAAATACAGATAAGAAATAATCATTTAAACATGTACACATCACTTTATCGTCATCTGTGATATGGTCATTGGCTACTTCAATTGGTCCGACTTTTTCCTTAAATTTTGTTTGATAATGTTGATAAAACCCTTTAGGATTTTCTTTAGCTTCTCCTGCTATTCTAACTTCGTATTTTCTTTTCGACTCTCTAACTATCTTTTTAACTTCCCTGTTTAACTGTATATATTGCTGCCTCACCTGCTCTTCACCTCTTTTTAGTTTCCTGTATATTCCTCTTTTAATACCTATAAGATTCTTTATTCTATTGTTCATCCATTTAGGGTCATTTTTTCTTGATCTGCAATGTTTCATGGGAATATAGTCTCTCTGACTATTCTTAAGAGTCATGACAAAATTGTTATATTCCTCATCCAAATTTATATTAACTGACGGGCTGCTGTTCTTTCCTGTGAGAGAATTTAATGTATTGATCTTATCTTGTGATAATCCTTGGCATGTGGTACCCAAATTTCGGGGTAATCCGCTACCTGCGACCTGACCTGCTGGATTAACTACCCACATCTGTACCCCAGAAATCCCTTCCCATACCTCATTAGATAATTTAGTTTTTAAGCCCTCGAAATCTCCTGCTCTAAAGTTTGGAACAATATTCTTATTTTCCTTTATAGTTTCCTTGAAAATTATGTTAAATCTAATGGAATCATGGTCACTGTTGCCCAATTTTTCACCAACTTCTAAATTTGTAACCATATTCTCTCTATTACTAAGAACTAAATCTAGTGTATTCACCCCCCGTGTTGCTTCATGTACATGCTGAGAAAGGAAATTGTCTTCTACTACTTCCAAAAACTCCTTAGAGCTACTATCACCTGTTATGGTTTCCCAGTTAATATGTCTAAAATTAAAATCGCCTACAATGCAAACTCTATTTGACCTGCTCACTTTAGAAATTTCATCGTATATAACTTGCGACTCTATATTATCTAGATCAGGTGGTCTGTAGACTACTCCTACAACTAGACTTTCTATATTATTTTTAATTTCAACCCATAAGGTTTCTGAATTTAGATTTGTCTTAATTCCAGACTTAATGCAGCTTCTGAGGCTATCTTTAATATACATAATTACCCCTCCCCCTCTTTTATCTGCACTACGATCAGCATTATAAAGTTTATATCCTGTAATTATGTACTCAGCTTTAAGGTGTTTGCTTTCTAATTTAATCCAACTTTCACTAATGCATATTATATCCGGTCTCTCACTACATACTATGGCTCTCAGTTCTTCTATCTTGTTACCTAAACTACGGCTATTTGTATAATATACTTTTAAACTTTCTCTAGCTTCACCCTTCTTGTGGCTATTCTTTTTGTTAATATTTGTTCTATGTAACAAATGGTTCTTATCCTTAGACTCCCAGTTATTTGACCCACTATTTACTGAACCCTTACTGACTAATTTTTCTGCACAAGTATTAATCATTTCATTATTTGTGTCTAACAAAACCCCCCTACCTCTCTGTCTATCATACCAGCCAATACCGAGACACCTGAATTAGAAAGATGCACTCCATCCCTTGCATACATATGCTTACGACTAGTGAAGTGATCCCACCCGTCTATAAAACCTATATTATTCTCCCGACAGAAGACTTTCATCCTAGCATTTACTCCTATAGCTCGAGACCACCACTCTGAACTTTGGCTAAGCCTAGGGGGAATACCACACATCACAGGAACTGCACCCCTTTTCCTAATCTTATCCAGGGCTTGTCTATACAACCTAATCAGCTCTTCACTTCTACCATCCTGCACGTCATTTCCCCCAGCTATCAAACAAACAACATCTTTTTTCTCAATCCAGCTATTTATTGACTCACCCACCTTCTTCATACCTGCTCCAGGGAAAAAATATTTTCCTCTAACTCTATGCCTGAGTTTCCTGTCTACATATCTGCATAGTGAATCCCCTACAATTACCAAAGAACGAGACTTATTCGGAGGATGGGTTACTCCGACCTTGGGAGACTTACCTAGGCTCTTGACCTGAGAGCTTTTCCCACTTCCATTTTTACGATCGCTAGTACACCTATCTGACTCTATGGTTCCTGAAGAATTACTGCCGCCACTGTCACATTCATCTCTAAGTGACCTAAATGAATTAGCAACCTGTAGTCTAAAAGTATCATTTTTCTTAAGAACCATTTTCGTTGAACCCTTATTCACAACTTTCCAGACGTCTTCATTATTCAATCGACCCTTCCTGGTTAACACCTCTACTGGATAAGATTAGGAAAAGGGGTGCAGTTCCTGTGATGTGTGGTATTCTCCCTAGGCTTAGCCAAAGTTCAGAGTGGTGGTCTCGAGCTATAGGAGTAAATGCTAGGATGAAAGTCTTCTGTCGGGAGAATAATATAGGTTTTATAGACGGGTGGGATCACTTCACTAGTCGTAAGCATATGTATGCAAGGGATGGAGTGCATCTTTCTAATTCAGGTGTCTCGGTATTGGCTGGTATGATAGACAGAGAGGTAGGGGGGTTTTGTTAGACACAAATAATGAAATGATTAATACTTGTGCAGAGAAATTAGTCAGTAAGGGTTCAGTAAATAGTGGGTCAAATAACTGGGAGTCTAAGGATAAGAACCATTTGTTACATAGAACAAATATTAACAAAAAGAATAGCCACAAGAAGGGTGAAGCTAGAGAAAGTTTAAAAGTATATTATACAAATAGCCGTAGTTTAGGTAACAAGATAGAAGAACTGAGAGCCACAGTATGTAGTGAGAGACCGGATATAATATGCATTAGTGAAAGTTGGATTAAATTAGAAAGCAAACACCTTAAAGCTGAGTACATAATTACAGGATATAAACTTTATAATGCTGATCGTAGTGCAGATAAAAGAGGGGGAGGGGTAATTATGTATATTAAAGATAGCCTCAGAAGCTGCATTAAGTCTGGAATTAAGACAAATCTAAATTCAGAAACCTTATGGGTTGAAATTAAAAATAATATAGAAAGTCTAGTTGTAGGAGTAGTCTACAGACCACCTGATCTAGATAATATAGAGTCGCAAGTTATATACGATGAAATTTCTAAAGTGAGCAGGTCAAATAGAGTTTGCATTGTAGGCGATTTTAATTTTAGACATATTAACTGGGAAACCATAACAGGTGATAGTAGCTCTAAGGAGTTTTTGGAAGTAGTAGAAGACAATTTCCTTTCTCAGCATGTACATGAAGCAACACGGGGGGTGAATACACTAGATTTAGTTCTTAGTAATAGAGAGAATATGGTTACAAATTTAGAAGTTGGTGAAAAATTGGGCAACAGTGACCATGATTCCATTAGATTTAACATAATTTTCAAGGAAACTATAAAGGAAAATAAGAATATTGTTCCAAACTTTAGAGCAGGAGATTTTGAGGGCTTAAAAACTAAATTATCTAATGAGGTATGGGAAGGGATTTCTGGGGTACAGATGTGGGTAGTTAATCCAGCAGGTCAGGTCGCAGGTAGCGGATTACCCCGAAATTTGGGTACCACATGCCAAGGATTATCACAAGATAAGATCAATACATTAAATTCTCTCACAGGAAAGAACAGCAGCCCGTCAGTTAATATAAATTTGGATGAGGAATATAACAATTTTGTCATGACTCTTAAGAATAGTCAGAGAGACTATATTCCCATGAAACATTGCAGATCAAGAAAAAATGACCCTAAATGGATGAACAATAGAATAAAGAATCTTATAGGTATTAAAAGAGGAATATACAGGAAACTAAAAAGAGGTGAAGAGCAGGTGAGGCAGCAATATATACAGTTAAACAGGGAAGTTAAAAAGATAGTTAGAGAATCGAAAAGAAAATACGAAGTTCGAATAGCAGGAGAAGCTAAAGAAAATCCTAAAGGGTTTTATCAACATTATCAAACAAAATTTAAGGAAAAAGTCGGACCAATTGAAGTAGCCAATGGCCATATCACAGATGACGATAAAGTGATGTGTACATGTTTAAATGATTATTTCTTATCTGTATTTACAAATGAAAACTTGGAAAATATTCCGGAAGTAGAATCCATTTACAGAGACAGTCCCGATAATATACTTAGTTCAATAAATATTACGAGAGAGGAGGTAATAAAAGAAATAGATAAATTAAAGGCTCATAAATCTCCGGGACCTGATGGAATATATGCTAGAATATTAAAGGAATGCAAGGAAGAGCTTAGTTGTCCTCTAACTGCATTATTTAATAATTCAATAAAATTAGGATCGGTACCCATGGAGTGGAAATTGGCAGATGTGGTACCAATATTTAAAAAAGGAGAACGTGTTAAAAAGAATAATTATAGGCCGGTTAGTTTAACGTCAACAGTGGGTAAGATTCTAGAATCCATAATTGCAAATAAAATAAGGGCACATCTAGAATTACACAGACTAATAAAACTTTCACAACACGGGTTTCTTAAGGGTTTTTCGTGCCTTACAAACTTACTGTCTTTTTATTCAGAAGTTTACGAGGCAGTAGATTGTGGCAAAGAATATGATACAATATATCTAGATTTTAGCAAAGCTTTTGATAGAGTTCCTCACAAAAGATTAGTTAAAAAGCTGGAAGCTCATGGTATAGGAGGAGCTGTGCTCAGATGGATCAAACAATGGTTAAAAGACAGAAAACAGAGGGTTTGCATAAATGGAGAGAAATCAGAGTGGGGCTCGGTTACAAGCGGGGTACCACAAGGCTCTGTACTGGGTCCTCTATTATTCATCGTATATCTAAATGATCTGGATTCGGATATCAGTAGTAACCTAAGTAAATTCGCAGACGACACTAAAATAGGTAGAACTATAAATGGAAAAGAAGACATTCATGCTTTACAGGAAGATCTAAATAGATTATCTGAATGGTCGGACAAATGGCAAATGGAATTTAATGTTGAAAAATGTAAAGTAGTTAAAATGGGTACTATAAAAGACAATACTAGTTATAAGCTAAATAACCATGAAATCATGAGTTCTCAGTGTGAAAGGGATTTGGGAGTTCTTGTGAGTAGTAGTCTTAAGCCAAGAGAGCAATGCACAGCAGTCAGAAATAAAGCAAACAGAATTTTAGGATTTATCTCAAGAAGCGTCAGCAATAGGACGGAAAAAGTTATTTTGCAGCTCTATCTTGCATTAGTTAGGCCCCATTTAGATTATGCTGTGCAATTCTGGTCACCCTATTATAGAATGGAAATTGAATCCTTTGGAGAGAGTGCAACGAAGAATGACCAAGATGATACACAGTATCAGAAATCTACCATATGAGGACAGATTAAAAAAAACTTAATCTACATTCTCTAGAGAGGCGAAGAGTTAGGGGGGATATGATTGAAGTGTATAAATGGTTTAAAGGGATTAACAAGGGAGATATTAATAAAGTTTTAAAAATTCATGATCAAACCAGAACTCGTAATAATGGATTTAAGCTTGATAAATTTAGGTTCAGAAGGGAAATTGGTAAAAATTGGTTTGGTAATAGAGTAGCTGATGCATGGAACAAGCTTCCTAGTATGATAGTAAATGCCAATACCTTAGACACCTTCAAATGTAGATTAGATAGACATATGACAGAGGTAGGGTGGGTATGAATAGGTTAGTGCTTATTAGAAAAGTCATAAAAAGAAAAACAGAATAAATAAGTAGAGTAGAATAGAATAGGTTAGACATGCTGAAAATACAATTCAAAAATGGAGCTGCCTCGTGTGTGCCAGTAGGCATGTTGCAGTGTCCTCTATTCTTATGTTCTTATGTTTACCTCTCAGATCCCTGTTCTTCTCAGCTAAGGATCTGACCTCCTGCCTGACTGCGGCCAACTCATTTCTTAAATTAAAAATGAGTTTGCTTGCGTCAGACGAGGACAAATCCCCAGCACAGCCACAAACAGCACCAACAACGACACCACCACCAACACCACTACCACTAACACCACCAGCACAAAGAACACCACCACTCTCCATTGTACTAAGTTTGGTCAAGATTAGAGCTACTGGAAGCACGTCCTCACTGGATGAACCCAGGAACTAAACTGTAGCGCCTTGGCACAGTAATTATGTCTAATCCCGGCCAGGAGAAGAGCAAATATGTTCACATACATGCGTACATATATATATATATATATATATATATATATATATATATATATATATATATATATATATATATATATATATATATATATATATATATATATATATATATATATATACACTCACACACACACTCACGCACATACTCACTTTCATGGATGCTGAAATCTTATGTAATACGGAAACGCAAACCCTTTAAAATATGTATTAATCTTAAAACAAAGAAGAAATATATACACACATACACATCTTTGAAGATACATAAAGCTTATGCAGTACAATATACTTACATAAATATACATACTCTACACCCCTTAAGCAATAACTGAATCTAAATACATAAGCATACATACACACATACTGCTATCTAAATATACCTAAAGAGTATGCAGTACATAACACACACACACACGTATATATATATATATATATATATATATATATATATATATATATATATATATATATATATATATATATATATATATATATATATACATATACAACCTTACTTTATTCATAAAACTTCAACAAATATGAATTGGTTTATACACATACATAATTATACACATAAACCTTACATAAGCATATGCACATTCACGCTCCTTACATAAAAGCTTAAACTTATCACTACATATACATACACATACATACACATACAGCTCTTTAAGTAGAAAACACATTCACAAATACATATATAGTCTCTTTTGTATATAACCAAACCTCTGAGAAAAAAGAGAGAGAATATATACATAAACATATAAATACTCATATTAATTTTTAGTGATAAATTAAAGCTTAAACAGTGTGCAACACAAAAATACGCATAAACACTGCTTGCATGATACCTAAAGTACAACGTAAAAGAACACATCCATCCATTCATCCTTCCATCTATCCATACGTACATACATATATAAATACATACCTGCATATGTATATATATATATATATATATATATATATATATATATATATATATATATATATATATATATATATATATATATATACATACATACATACATACATACATACATACATACATACATACATACATACATACATACATACATACATACATACATACATACATACATACATACATACATACATACATACATACATACATGCATGCATGCATGCATGCATGCATGCATGCATGCATACATACATACATACATACATACATACATACATACATACATACATACATACATACATACATACATACAGACATACATACATACGTACGTACGTACGTACGTACGTACGTACGTACGTACGTACGTACGTACGTACATACATACATACATACATACATACATACATACATACATACATACATACATACATACATACATACATACATACATACATACATACATACATACATACATACATACATACATACATACATACATACATACATACATACATACATACATACATACATATATATACATGGTCCCATTCCCCCTTGTAAGGAGGATGGCCAAGCCAAGAAACGCCTATTCACCACGATCCACACATACCACAACTGCTCCTCTTAGCTCCTTGGAGGTAAAGGGTTGCCACATTTCCACCTCATCCACCCTGCTCGGGCCAACCACATGGTAGGAGGGTAAGAGAATTCTACAGTGAGCCCGGCCGCCGCAGCTGGTTTATCCCCACCGCTTTATCACATGCTATCTCCCTTCACACCCGTCCATCGCAATTTATTGAGCCAGGAAATGCGAAAAAATCCCTCCGGAAAGTGTCACCTATTCACAATCTTCCTCCACTCATTCCTATCATTTACACGTTATCTTCCCTGCTCCACTGACATTCCACGTGCATTCAATGCCCCTTTCACTCCATCCATCGATTTCTTTCTAGGATTTCCACTCCAATTACTTCTGGACTCCACTCTCTCTTAGTATTCGTTCATCACTCATCCTTTCCATGTGTTCAAACCAACTTAATACTCTCAGATCTAATCTATCCGAAAGCTTTTTTTCCTTATCTATTCTCTGCCTAACATCCTCATTTCTTACTCTATTCATTCTTGATATAGCAATCTTACTTCTCAAACACCTCATCTCCATCACATTCAACTAGTTCTTTTCATCCTCTCTTGCATTCCAAGACTGCTCCAAACAATGCTGCCGACACAATCACACCCTTATATGGCCTTCTCTTTGCATTCATTCCCAAAACCTATTTCCCTTGCATTTTTCAACCCACCTAGACATTTACTCGCTTCCTTCACTCTACGACTTACCTCCGCATCCACTCGTCCATTTCTTGATACATGCGACCCCAGATACTTAAAATTCTCAACTTCTTCAAACAACTCCCCATTCACTCCCCATTCATACATTTCATGACTTTACTTTTACCAATATTCACTCGCAACTTCCTTCTTTCACACATCCTAACAATCTTAATCACCAAATTACTCATTTTATTCTCAGTATCAACCACCAGTGAAGTGTCATCAGTGAAAAGTTTGTGATTCAATTTCCACAGCCTTCCATACTCATCCGCTAGTACCAAGCCTCTGTCTAATACTCTTCCATTTACTTCCCTTACCATTCCATCCATATACACACAACCACGGCGACATTACACAGCATAGACGTAACCCTAAATTCACCTTAAACCAATCACTCATACCATTCCCGACTCTCAAAAGTGCTCTCGTAATTACGTAAAAATTCTTGACCGTATTCATCAACTTCCTGTTATTCCATACAGTCACAACACAATCCATAACGCCTCTCTATTACCTCTATCTTACGCTTTCTCTAAGTTCATAAGCATGCAATCATACATACATACATACATGCATACATACATACATACATACATACATACATACATACATACATACATACATACATACATACATACATACATACATACATACATACATACATACATACATACATACATACATACATACATACATGCATGCATGCATGCATGCATGCATGCATGCATGCATGCATACATACATACATACATACATACATACATACATACATACATACATACATACATACATACATACATACATACATACATACATACATACATACATACATACATACATACATACATACATACATACATACATACATACATACATACATACATACATACATACATACATACATACATACATACATGCATACATACATACATACATACATACATACATACATACATACATACATACATACATACCTATTGGAAAACTGAGATCAAGAGCATAAAGAAACTCTACTGTTAAGAAGCGGAATAGAAAAAACAAAAGAAGACTGGGGTTTGGGGGCGGTGATGAGGAGGGGTTAGGGCCGTGAATGAGGGACAATGGACAGAGCTAAAGAACCCCCTACATTCATTGTTCCTTATATGGGATTATCTCTTTCGCAAACTCTATAGAGACAAAGCAAAAGAGCCACTCTTCACATCTAATGATAAAAGAAAAAGAGGAATGATTTTCCTCAATTATTGTTCTCTCTCTCTCTCTCTCTCTCTCTCTCTCTCTCTCTCTCTCTCTCTCTCTCTCTCTCTCTCTCTCTCTCTCTCTCTCTCTCTCTCTCTCTCTCTCGCTCCACACATACACACAAACAGACACACACACGTACATATATATATATATATATATATATATATATATATATATATATATATATATATATATATATATATATATATATATATATATATATACTCATGTTTCCATATTTTGTTGATATATGTTTTTCTGTATGTAGTATCTTCGTATTTTCCTCCAACATTTTACGTGTTATGGGGGTCTGGTGCTTTTCATCATAGGATTTTTGAGGGCCCCCAAATATCATAAGATGAAAAAACACCAGACCTCCATCAAACGTAACTTGGAGGAAAATACGAAGATCCTACATACAGAAAAACATTTTCGACGTCTGCAAATTCTGGAAGCTCTCTACATACAGAGGATAAATCCTTCTATGAATGTGCAAACGCCAAATTGCATTACTCTGTCAACTCTGAAAGTAAAGAGCAGAGGCCTGAGATAAGGATGCTTGGGATCCATCCTCCAACAACTCTGGAAACTTCGCAGAAATACTGAATCTTTCTGATGAATATAAACTAAAGGTGGATGTTAGATATCATGTATAACTTCCATCTACTCTCAGCTAGATAATCATTTGATAAGGTACGAAGTTGTACGAAAGTTGTACGAATCCAATTAAATTTTCGGACTTATTACATAGTCTCAACAATAATGAAAAAGTTATTGTAAGAACTTTGGAAAAGTTGTACATGAAGATTGCAAATATATATATATATATATATATATATATATATATATATATATATATATATATATATATATATATATATATATATATATATATATATATATATATATATATATATATATATATATATATATATATATATATATATATATATATATATATATATATATATATATATATATATATATATATATATATATATATATATATATATATATATATATATATATATATATATATATATATATACTATATATATATATATATATATATATATATATATATATATATATATATATATATATATATATATATATATATATATATATATATATATATATATATATATATATATACATATATATATGCATATATATACATATATATCTATATATATATATATATATATATATATATATATATATATATATATATATATATATATATATATATATATATATATATATATATATATATATATATATATATATATATAGCATTTTGGTTATATAACGACATGGATTCAAATCCAAATCCCAAAACATGGAAGAGTAGATTGTACCCTATTTTGTAACAAAATCCTTAGTAAGTGTAATTGCATTAGTCTCAATGATGTTCATCTTCCAGTGGCTGGTCTCCAATGACGTGGAAGGACCATGCAACTAAACCAGACTTTCAACAAGATTTTCCCCGAGAGAAATTTCTTAGACAGAAAAAATACCTTCAAAATCAAAGTGTGTACCATAACTTGCTGTGCAGTAATATCTGTTATTTTCATAAAAGTTACTGTGCTATAATTTTTGCTTCATTCAAAAATATTTTACCATACACTTATATCTTTTTTAATAAATATAACAGTGAGTTAATGTAATTTTCACAAAATTTGCAATATACAGTAATGATGCTCTTTCGACGAAAGTTACTTTGCAGGAATCTTTTCTACAAAAGTTACTGTGCAGATATGTTAGCTCTTTTTTCTTAAGTTGCTGGGTAGAAATGTGTGTTTTTCACAATAGTTACCTTGTAGCAATGTTTAGTTCTGTTTATTCTTAGCCATACACAGAACCGCGTCAGATGCGTTTATGAAATCCATTTGTGTGTGTCTAACTAACTAACAATATGGTATCCTAGGTTTACACTGTTTAAGAAATCGAGCCTTTATCCAAATTAAGTAAGATTATGGGGGCCGCGGTAGATCAGTGGAGGAGTGCACATTTCAAGAAGCGACTTAGGTGGGTTCGATCCAACCGCGGGGAGTTAGGAAGGGAATCAAGCGTTAATACCCCTTATAGTTCCAACATGTCTGTGTCCACCCCCATTCGTGGGGACTCATTATGACACGTGAAAAGAATACTTCCTCCGTGTTCCCCTGCTTGTCGTAAAAGTCGACTAAATGGGCCGAAGCGAGGGGACTAGGAATCCCCTGGTCGGTGCTTTCTCCTCCCAAAGAGTCAAAACTATTTTGCCTTTGACTCAGCCACTCCCTTTATAAGGGGAAAATGGCTCATGTATATAGATGGGTTTAATCCTTGCATTCCCTAAAGGACAGTTTACACGGTCAAACGGTTCGTCGAACGCGGTTCGACAGACAAATGTTTGAAGTGATGTTCGAGGGTGTGAACGGGGTATTTGGTTGTCGAACACAGAACTGTTCGACAACCAAATACCCCGTTCACACGTTCGACCATCACTTCAAACACTTGTCTGTCGAACCGCGTTCGACGAACCGTTTGACCGTGTAAACCCCCCTTAAGAATCGTAAATATCGATTGATTTTCTTTACTTGTTTCGTTAAGATTAGTTTTGAATTGATTCTAAGCCTTGGATTAGAGTAACTAAATTCTTGAAACAGAAAATTTCTTCATCATTATCTAATCATATTTAGTGTAAAGGTGAGACCGAATACTACCTCTCCCATTCCCTACGAATCGTAAAAGTTGAGTGAAATTTATCTTAATTAATTAGATTATTTTCAGCGTCGTTCCGACCCTAGTACCAAAAGAACTTAGAATTTTTTTTTTTAAGAGTGTGACACCGGGACAGGCAGAAACTGCCCTCATCAACAAAGGCCCGGGCACGAGAAAATACCAAGGCGAAGGAAAAGAAAAAGGTTAAGGGTAAGGCAGAGATGAGGTATAAGATACTTTTTGTGACTATATTTGAGGGTGAGGTAAGAAAAACTCTACCCTCATAGTCTCCGTCAACCCAGCAGAATAGCAGAGGTAGAAGCTAGCTAATCCCTTCCCTGCTTGAATTTCTCATCCTGCTTGAGCAGGATGAGTAGGATTAACCTCAAATCTTTCCTCTGACTTTCCATAAGAGGTTTTGAAATGCTCCATCATTATCTACTTGAGAGATTTCTCAAGATTTTTGGACTGGTTTTAGTACGATCTGAAGAGTGAAAAGAGAGCAAATGTATCATTTTGCTTTTAAGAAGTCTTAAAGACTGTCAGAGAGCAAAAATATAAGTAATATTTTAGTCTTCATAAAGGGCTAAAAACAAGAGGAAGTTCAACAATACTCTTTTCATAACTTCTAAAGAGAGAGAGAGAGTAGGCTCATCATTTATTTTTTTAAATTATTCCAATCAATCTAAGAGCGCCAAGGAATTCAAAAAGAAAGGATAAAAGTATGTCTTATTCATCGGAAAAGAGTTCTTAAAGAGCAAAAAAAGAGAGCAGATGTTTCGTAACTCTTTTCGGTATCTTAAAAGAGCCGATTGGAGTTCATGTCTCGTTACTCTTTTCAACATGCTGAAAAGATCAGCTCTATCAACTTTTTTTGAGGAGTTTTATAAGTGATGGAGACCACAGTGGCTTCTTGGTACTCTTTTCAAAAATAATAAAAAAAACATTCCAAGCAAAAAAAACAATTTCGATGTGTAGGATCATTAGTGGAACAGAATCCCAATATTAGTAAGCTTATATAAGGAGTCAAATGACCTGTTCTTCAACTCTCATATAAAAATAAATGTACAAAAAAAAAAGCAAAAACCCAAAAAAAAAATCTTTACTTAATTAAGTTTAATTAACTCTATTATAAGATACTATCTGCTATAAATAGCATATTTCTAGGGGCCCCCTCACCTACCCATGAGGCCTTGATCAGCTTTCAGATGAAGTTGGAGGATTAGTTTACAAGGTAAAAATAAATTAATTGATCGGTAATTAAAATCAACTGCTCCTCTGGATTCTAATTAAAGGTATATAATACAGAGGTCATTAGACTGTGTAATAATAATAATAATAATAATAATAATAATAATAATAATAATAATAATAATAATAATAATAATAATAATAATAATAATAATAATAATAATAATAATAATAATAATAATAATAATAATAATAATAATTATAATAATAGTAAAAAGAAGAAGAAGAAGAAAAAGAAGAAGAAGAAGAAGTCTATATTTTTTCTTTTACATTTTATATGTTGTTCCTATTAGTCACCAATTTGTGGGTTTATACAGATGGGTTGAAGCTGGTGAATTAAGGCTGAATGACCTTCCTATTGCTTTCTCTTGGGATCGAACGTGCGTCCATCACTTCCCGAGTTGAACACTCTACAGGTTAATAATAATAATAATAATAATAATAATAATAATAATAATAATAATAATAATAATAATAATAATATAATAATAATAATAATAATAATAATAATAATAATAATAATAATATGCAAACAAGCAGAAATCAAGCAAAGATTAAACCACCCTTATTGAAAAGATATTTATAAACAAAAAATACAACATGCCTAAAATAGAAAATAATAAGGCAATAGCAAAATAATATATCTTTAATAAAAAAAAATACGTTCAGAAACAGCAACAAAACTTATCAAGGGAAAAAAAGAGATAAAACATCTTTTGATTCCAGGAATCCATCCAGATAATAAGAAAAAAAAACAACTATTGCTACAGAACAGAATTCACTGTAAAAGCAAGAGAGAAAAAGAAGATGCAGCAGATTGGAAGTATATATTTTCATTCTTAGAATTAATTGAGCCCTCCGTTGCCATGGAGATAGGTCAACTCCCCGAAGCTAACTTCGTCCCTACCCAACATACCACAGTGTTAAGAATTCATTTCATTCTATATAATATAAATTGCATTAGGCTAGATTAGGTTAGGTAAAGTTAGGTTAAGTTAGGTTAGCTCCCGTTCTCAATATTTGTAGCTAGCTGCCATGCGAGCGGATCAACTCATAATAACCCAACTCGTTGTAGTCTAACAGAAAAGTAACCAAAGTTTATAATTTTTTCTATATAAAATGGGTTAGGTTAAATTCTGTAAGATTAAGTTTGATCAGGTTAGGTTAACTCCCATTGCATATTTTACGGTCTGTCACAAGGTATATGAGAAATGAGTTAACTCGTAGCAACCAAACTCGTCGACTCGACATCCAACTCGTCGTGGTGCCCAGATTCTAACATTATTATTTTCAATGTAGATATAAATAGGTTAAGTTAGGTTAAATTACATTCTAGGGAATGTAATTTAACCTAACTACTGCCAATTGTTTTGAAAATTACGAATGAGTCAACTAATTTGAGCAAATCTCTGTCTCTAAACAAAGACATTCATCCTTTCTTCTATCAAAACTTTTTCTTTCCATAATCCTTGGTTTGACCGTGCCTGTTTCATAGCTATTCAGGCCATGGCATACAGGTAGTACCAAGCCTCTCCCTTCTGATCTAACACACTCTGCTTTGATTACAGCTAGAAATCGCTGCCCTGCCAGAATCGTTGATCTAAATCTTTCTTTTTCAAAAGCAAAGTTCATGTAATGAAAGTTTTTCTCTCACTGATAAATGTTTTGTGACTCAAGCTTTCCTCTTCTCATTCGTCCTGACGGTTTTATAGCTTGCTGACTACCATTCTCTTCGGCCTTCATTTTCTACTAAGTTTTCCGTAAGAGACTCCAGCGTATTTGACCCTCGTACTTTACCCCTCTATAACTACCCACTCCCTTGTTCTTCAAACAAACCCCCAAAGGTTATTTGCTCTATAAAGACGAACAAAGCATCTGATCTAGACAGTATCTCTGCAATGTCCCTTAAGGAGTTTGCAAATGAACTGGTTCCGGTGCTTTGCAGTCTTTTTCGTCTCAGTCTCTCAAGCAGTAACAATCCTTCTTCTTAGAAGAACGCTCTAATTCTAACCTGTTCCTAAGAAGGGTAACCATTCTAAACCTTCCAAGTACCGACCAATTGCACTAACCTCTGCTATCGCTAAACTATTCAAATCTCTTCTCAAGTCTCATTTCTTGAAATATATTCAATATAACTCATTTACATCCAAACAACAGTACGGCTTCCGCAAGGCAAAATCCACTGGTGACCTCCTGTCCTATCTCACTTTGAAGTACTATGGGGTATCCTTTGCTGTCGTCCTTGATATCTCTAAGGCTTTGGACAGAGTGTGACACAAGGCTCTGTTGGCCAGATTTCCTCCTTATGGCTTTATCCCTTTTCTCTCTATTCTCTGATCTCCAGTTTTCTTTCTGACCGCTTTATATCCGTGGCTGTTGATGGAGACAAATCTTGCTCATTCCCAGTTACAAGTGGTGTTCTACAGGGCTCTGTTTTTTCACCTGTTCTACTCCTTCTCTTCATCAGTGACTTCTCCAATCCTCATCTTCTTCTTTTCTCCACGCCTTTGCCGATGATTCCAACCTTCATATTTCCTCTGCCTTCTCTGCAATCTGTTATCAATCACTCATTCTTCAATTTTCAACTCCAATTTATGGAGATAATCTGAGTGGGACACCCGAAATTTAGGTAAATCTAATGCCTCCTTGACACTGTTTCTGGCTATCTCTTTATCTTCTCCTCCTGATAGCCCTACAGTGTTCGAAAACAACAACACTTAGTAATATATTAGGAATTCAGATAGGCTCTAATTTGTCTTGGAAGAGTCACATAATCCAAATTTCTAAAACAGCATCTAAAAAATTTTGTTTTGTTTTTCGCCACTGTATTTCCTCTTTTCAGTTACTTAAAATCTATAGAGGTCTTATCCGGCCATGCTTAGAATATTGATCTCACATATGGGGTCTTTCTGCTTATACTTATCTGCTTATTAGGGTTCAATTTAAGGCCATTAAACTCATCCCTGAGCATTTACTTACTTCTAATTTGGACTCTCTTTCTCTTCTCCATAAGATGTCGTCCTTTTCTCTTCTCTATCTATGCTACTTTCATCGTTGCTCTGATGAGTAAGCGAGTTGAATCCTTCCCCTGTTGGCAAGACTATTTAACATTCATCAAGCGGCCTTATCTCTTAGGTAGAGTGCGAAGATTTGTAGTTCGCAGATTGGTCGGTGTGGTGACTACTTCTTCCCTTTCGCCTCCAGACTCTGGAACTCTCCTCCTCCTTTTGTCTACCTTAACTCAGAGTCTAATCCTGTCGTATTTCTAGGTCTCCTGTACTCTCACCATTCTTTCAGAAAGTACTTTTGCTATTGTTTATCGTTCTCTTATTTCTGCCTTGTCCTTAAAGTGCTACTTTTGTCGCAGTGTTTTCTTGGTGCCTGACCCTGACTAAGGCAATTTTCTTGTCTGTCCCAGTGATACACTCATAAGAAAATAAAAGTTGCCAGATATCAACAGACATTAGCCATAATCCATTTTATGAGGGGTTGGCTAATTTAAAGCAAAACCTTGACCCTGTGGGAGATAAATACAGAGGAGAGATTCTCAGTCCCCTCACTTAGCCCCTTTTAGACGAGTTTTCCTTACGCAGAGGAATACGAAAGGAGGTATTCCATTCAGATTAGGCTCGAATAAGCTAGGTTGGTTCCCATTCCCTAGGATGCATGTGGAATATTGGATAATCTCCTTCCTCTCTTATCTTATCGGATTTTTGCTTAAATTTATTTGCTTGTTATCAATTTTTTGTCACTGTTAATCCCAATTCGAAGGGGAGTGAACCCATACAGACTAGTGTTGGGGAAAGGCTGGATGCCATTCCCAACTCCCCGCTGGGGGCTCGAACACAGACTAGTCACTTACCGAGGTATTCATATCAAAATTTTTAATTAAGCAAGCCACACCGACAGATTCCAATAGATCTGCT
>JAXCGZ010017935.1:0-33146 GCA_037179515.1 Halocaridina rubra | reverse complement strand
AGAGAGAGAGAGAGAGAGAGAGAGAGAGAGAGAGAGAGAGAGAGAGAGAGAGAGAGAGAGAGAGAGAGAGAGAGAGTAATTGGATACAATTTATTAAATTTGTCATTCAGAAACCAGATACAAATTTGAAAATGGGAGGAGGATGCAAAACACGTGTTCTGAAAATATTAAGAACATAAGAATAGGGGACACTGCAACATGCCTACTGGCACACACGAGGCAGCTCCATTTTTTAATATTTTCAGCATGTCTAACCTATTCTATTCTACTCTACTTATTTATTCTATTTTTCTTTTTATGATTTTTCTAATAAACACTAATCTATTCATACCCACCCTACCTCTGTCATATGTCTATCTAATCTACATTTGAAGGTGTCTAAGGAATAGGCATTTATTATCCTACTAGGAATACTCTACGGTATTACCAAGCCAATTTTCACCAATTTCCCTTCTGAACCTAAACTTATCAAGATTAAATCCATTACCCATTAGGAGTTCTGGTTTGATCATGAATTTTTAAAACTTTATTAATATCACCCTTGATAATCCCTTTAAACCATTTATACACCTCAATCATATCCCCCCTAACTCTGTGCCTCTCTAGAGAATGTAGATTAAGTTTTTTTTTAAGCTGTCATATGGTAGATTTAGGCATTGCATACTTAATTTTTTTTTCGTTTTTTAGTCTTGCTTTGGTTATTTATAATTTTTATTTTATCTTTATATTCATTTGCAGATAGAGGCTCGTTCTCCTGCATCCTTCTCCTCTTCTACCACATAAGTTACTTGCTCACTGCCATGCATGTCCCAGTGTCCTGTATAACTGTTGCCCACTGCATAATAGAGTAAAGTATAGTAATGTATGTTAATTTCTAGCTGTAAAGTGAATATGAATATCTTTTGTATACTCTTAAAAATAGATACAGGGCTTTCTGCTTTGCTATGTAGTAATAAAATAATTTTTTTACTTATCTTATATCTTTGGCATGGTGTGTCTATGTAAGGTTTGGAACGTATCTATGCCCTTTATCATTGTTTCCTATGGAAAATAACTCGTTTTATCACGCGATTTTCCATTTACACGACACTTCTGAGAACCTATCTAGGCGTTATTCTGAGAACTAGGTGTATATATATATATATATATATATATATATATATATATATATATATATATATATATATATACACCTATGTATCCTTTATATACGCGATTTTTTTATATGCGAAATATGCAATAACCCCCCCCTCAATTTTTTTTTTTTTTTTTTATATATATAGATATATTGTGACAGCAGGATGAACCAAAAAATGATAAAATAATACAGACTTTTATCAGGCCGTAAAGAGAAACAGAGATGGAGAGTGTAATGACCTGTCAGATGTGAAGGGATTATAAAAGATGTGTAATGTATATCCAGCTCCCTGCTGGGTTTCAGTATACCTCTGCATTACTCTCATGATGTCTATTCCAAAAATTCTCCTTAGATCTTATTAATATTATTATTATTATTATTATTATTATTATTATTATTATTATTATTATTATTATTATTATTATTTTCAACAATAATTTTCCTTTGATGATGATTGTGGAGATTATTATTATTATTATTATTATTATTATTAATATCATTATTATTACGAATTTGTAATTAAACCATTATTTTTACAATATATAATGTAGTTTTAGTTGAATGAACAAGAGTTATTTAAAGATCTCTCTCTCTCTCTCTCTCTCTCTCTCGTTTCATTTCACTTACATTATATAGAATATATTTATATTAAAAGGAGAATAGTCTTACAAACAACGCATACATCAGTTACTTTACAAGCTGATGAGTCGTTTGGGGCAGCAAATCATAAATATAATAATGCACTCTTAATAAAAACGTTAATGAGGTAAAAGACCGTTAAATTAATTTCCTTTCCACGAATCCTTTGTAATTTCTCTCTTAAACAGGAATCAGGTAGAAATTTTTCATCTTATTGTGTAAATACAATTATTGGTTTAGTCTTAATCACGTTCATTACAGTGCTCATTTTAAAGGTAATAAACCTAAGTTTAATTCGTTTTTTGTAAAGAAATATGAGAAAGAGAGAGAGAGAGTAATTGGATACATTTTATTAACAAATTTGTCATTCAGAAGCCAGATACAAATTTGAAAATGGAAGGAGGATGCAAAACACGTGTTCTGAAAATATTAAGAACATAAGAATAGGGGACACTGCAACATGCTTACTGGCACACACGAGGCAGTTCCATTTTTGAATTATATTTTCAGCATGTCTAACCTATTCTATTCTACTCTACTTATTTATTCTATTTTTCTTTTTATGATTTTTCTAATAAACACTAATCTATTCATACCCACCCTACCTCTGTCATATGTCTATCTAGTCTACATTTGAAGGTGTCTAAGGTATTGGCATTTATTATCCTACTAGGAATACTCTACGGTATTACCAAGCCAATTTTCACCAATTTCCCTTCTGAACCTAAATTTATCAAGATTAAATCCATTACCCATTACGAGTTCTGGTTTGATAATGAATTTTTAAAACTTTATTAATATCACCCTTGTTAATCCCTTTAAACCATTTATACACCTCAATCATATCCCCCCTAACTCTGTGCCTCTCTAGAGAATGTAGATTAAGTTTTTTTTTAATCTGTCATATGGTAGATTTAGGCATTGCATAATAAATTTTTTTTTTCGTTTTTTAGTCTTGCTTTGGTTATTTATAATTCTTATTTTATCTTTATATACATTTGCAGATAGAGGCTCGTTCTCCTGCATCCTCCTCCTCTTCTACCACATAAGTTACTTGCTCACTGCCACCATGCATGTCCCAGTGTACTGTATAACTGTTGCCCACTGCATAATAAAGTATAGTAATGTATGTTAATTTCTAGCTGTAAAGTGAATATGAATATCTTTTGTATACTCTTAAAAATAGATACAGGGCTTTCTGCTTTGCTATGTAGTAATAAAATATTTTTTTTACTTATCTTATATCTTTGGCATGGTGTGTCTATGTAAGGTTTGGAACGTATCTATGCCCTTTATCATTGTTTCCTATGGAAAATAACTCGTTTTTTCACGCGATTTTCCATTTACACGACACTTCTGAGAACCTATCTAGGCGTTATTTTGAGAACAAGGTGTGTATATATATATATATATATATATATATATATATATATATATATATATATATATATATATATATATATATATATATATATTCCAGTAAGATGACTCTGGGAACATCAACAACAACGCAGGAACAACAAGCAAATCAGAAGTATCTTTATTCCTTATTTTATTGTAGAGTGTTCCCCCAGTTATTCGCGTTTCTTGGCTCGCATTCTCACTGTATCGCTTTTTTTTTTTTTTTTTTTTTTTTTTTTTAACACCAGGATGGGCCAAAAAATTATAAAATAAAGCAGACTTTATCAGGTTGTAAAGAGAAACAGAGATAGAGAGTGTAATGACCTGTCAGATGTGAAGGGATTATAAAAGATGTGTAATGAATATCCAGCTCTCTGCTGGGTTTTAATATACCTTTGCATTACTTTCATGATGTCTATTCCAATAATTCTGCTTAGATCTTATTATTATTATTATTATTATTATTATTATTATTATTATTATTATTATTGGCAACAATAATTTTCCTTTGATGATGATTGTGGACATTATTATCATCATCATCATTATTATTATTATTAAGGGCTCATCATTGTTTGTACATCTGTTGGTAACTGTGTAAAGTGCCCCTCACTAGTTGGCTGGGACAAAGAGAGTGTGGGGGGTTGGGTAGAATAGAATGTTAGAGAGAGAGAGAGAGAGAGAGAGAGAGCGAGAGAGAGAGAGAGAGAGAGAGAGAGGAGAGAGAGAGAGAGAGAGAGAGAGAGAGAGAGAGGAGAGAGAGAGAGAGAGAGAGAGAGAGAGAGAGAGAGAATCTTTAAGTAACTCTTGTTCATTCAACCAAAACTACATTATTTATAGTAAAAATAATACTTTAATTACGAATTCGTAGTAATAATGATAATAATAATAATAATAATAATAATAATAATAATAATAATAATAATAATAATAATAATAATCTCCCCAATCATCATCAAAGGAAAATTATTGCTGCCAATAATAATAATAATAATAATAATAATAATAATAATAATAATAATAATAATAATAATAATATCTAAGGAGAAGTTTTAGACTAGACATCATGAAGGTAATGCAGAGGTATAGTAAAACCAGCTGAGAGCTGGATATTCATTACACATCTTTTATAATCTCTTCACATCTGACAGGTCATTACACTCTCCATCTCTGTTTCTCTTTACAGCCTGATTGTCGGATGAATTTTGTACTTATTCTGAATTCACCAAGTTGTAAGATGACTGGGTTATCTCATCGCTTGTTACCAAGTTGTAGGATGAATTCACCACTTTGTAAGATGACTGGGTTATCTCACCGCTCGTCACCAAGTTGTAAGATGAATTCTACCGCTGCCCAACAAGTTGTCGTAAAGTTAATTACTATTACACCACGTGTCACCAGTTGTCGGGATGATTACTTCTCACTACGTTATAATTATTAGTACCAGACGGGTACAAGGTAAGAATGGACAAGCGGTGATTCCTTTATCTTAATTTATTCTAGAGTACAACACATCTTTGACGCCTCAATGCCCCCACCCTATGACTATCACAATCTATGATCTATTCGTGCCCCGGGCAAAGTTCTAACTAACTGTGTCTGCCCTGGGTGGTTCTTGAAATACCCCCGGGGCAGGGTGTGGCTTGACATCCAATCCTGCCAATGAACTCGAGTGACATCCAGTCCTGCAAATCAACGCCAGGTTCGAAGTGGAGTCCCTCCCTATTTCGGGGAGGGGCTATTTCAACAAACCTATAGAACGGAAAAGTTCCAGGTCAGAGCGTGGCTATTGGGTATCTCTCCAGGGCATGTACATACGTACGGGTTAAATGTTTGTGTTTCTTGTGGTTTAGGAATTGGCTAACTTCTTGGCCTTTCCCACCCTCCTCAGGCACTCCATGTCGGATGCCAAGTCTCATGGGTCCGGTCATATATCTCCTTGACACTTTCTACAAACATTGGCTGTACCGCAGAAAACAATTGGGAGAGTATTCTATTTCACCCTCGACTTCTAGCCTCTCACGTTTCTCTTCACGACTTGTGGTATTATAAGGGACCGAGGGTCCCTTATCCTTTAGGCCTCTTGGGGGTGCATGGCGTCGGGGGTTAGTTCCAGGTGCCTAGCCATAAATCTTGGTGGTCCCAAGGGAAAACATGGTCTGCACCCAAAACTCAATAAAAGTGAGGGCATGTAATAAAATATCTGTGCCCTCGACCAACCGTTACCCCTCAAGATTTGTTACAAGTTTCAGATTCTGGCTTCAGCATGACGGACTGGCTTCAGCATGACGGAAGTCACGCGACATCCCTCCCAACCAAAACTGAAATATCTCTTATTTCAGTCGAAGCATGGGCTAATTTTTCGAGAGCTCTTGGACATATCCTAGCTAACATTAGTTTACAATAGAAATGGGGCCGAATTATTTAAGCTATTTTCTAAGAATTCCTATATTTAACAAATAAATTTAACCTTAATCATTAGGATTTCAGTGTGTAACTAATCATTATTAAACACTAATTAAGATCACAAGTTAGTTTAGATCATGACGTTACTATGTCTACTTCTCTCCTTTTTCAAAAGATTTACAAAAGTTGGTTAGCTACAGTAAAAAGATAAATCATGTAGAACATTAGTATGTACGAACATTTAAAATGCGATAGACAATAACATAAATGGTAACTTCCTATCGTTACTATGGGGCATTGATTTGTCTTAAAATTAGGCCTTAAAAAACTACTCCTGAAACAAAATATTGATTACGATGTGAAAAGTAAAAAAACATTCATCATTCAAATGTGCAATTCCTATTCAGAGACAAACTGATATGAGAACTTAATGAACACAAAGATTAAATCATGATTCAAACAATGATAATGCTAAAGCAAAACACTAATATTATTTAAGCAGAAGACAACTTATTACTGTCGGTGCAAATCATACAATTCATCAAAGGCACTTATTCAAAAACTATCTTTAAAGGAGTCTCTGAGTTGTCGCTTAAAATTATCTTAAAACTAGGTAAAACAAATTAATAAAAGGGGACCTTTTCTTTCCCATTTTTTTCTTTCAGTTCTAAAGCGTGGGTTGTTCTTTCCAACAACTAATAAGGGACTTTTAAATACCCTTCTTTCTCTCTTCACTAAGGTTTGGACATGTATAGGGATTTTTTTTTTTTTCTCTCTCTCTGGGATTTCATCAATTCGTTTACATGGCTTTTTAGAGTGTTTTTAGGATATTAAAGACTTTTGTTTTCTCTTTCCCTTGCTCATGAAATTCTTGCTAGGCGTGATTCCACAGTTTCTCTCTCTTCGTTTTTTCACTCCCCCGCCGTCTTCGCTGCAGGCCCAGGTTCGTACACTGCCATAACTTATCTTCTTTCCAAGATAGGCAAGACAAAGAGGAAGCGATTGATGCACCTTTCTAATCCCTCCAGCCTGGCTTTTTCGTCCTACCCTCGGCCGATCTTGACTAAGACCACCCTGTAGGAGACCTGCAACGTCAGCGCGATTTCTCTTCAGTACTTCGAAGCAGACCTCGGGATGAAAATTTGAACCTATGTCACTACTACAGTTGTAAGAAAGGTTCCCTATGACTTCAGGGTACCAACAATGGCCATACGTTGGTAATCGAGGCTATACTTTGCCTCCCCTGCAACTGCAAGTGATTGCAATCTCTATTCAATGGGCAACAGGGACTTGTTTGAGAGGACAAAATCTAAAGACTTTTAGAGCTTGCAGGTCGGGGCTGCCTAGGAATAGGGTGGTAATGGAAGGTATGTCTACACAACAAGATTATTATTCCAAGATACTTAGGACTTAGAAACTGCTACATAGCATTACTCTACTATAAACATAAAAAACAATCATTAAATGCTGAGAAAAACCACTAAAGAAATATTCTTATTAGCGGTGGCTACAGTAACATCAAGTATGAATTCAGATAAAAGATACAAATCATCAGGTTACTGCTGGTTGCATTTCAATAATAATAGCAACAGGCCATTGAGAGATAGCAACAATAACAGTCAACATAATAACATTACTAATAATCATAATCAAAATAAGAATAATAAAAAATAAAATAGATACTAAATCAGGAATAACAATATATATACAATGGAGACTGGCATTCAGATGTAAGAACAGAGTTCTATACTTATATTTCATAGTAATGCTCATTCTAACACAGTCTCTTTCACTATTCAAATTCCTGCTGTCATACTCTATGTATATATATAGAGCATAAGTGGCAACTTACTGGCTCCACAATTTGTCAATGGGAGTTCTATCTATTCTCTAAACAGTTGCGACATGTGGCAAAAATATTTATGCAAATGGCGGTACTACCGATGCCTTAACAGTATTTATGCAATAACAGCATGCAATAATCTATCGACTGCAATAAAATGTAGGCACAATTATCGCCTAGCTTCGCTGGAAAAAAAAACACAAAAAAAGAATCAATGACGGCAACATTCTTGTAGTATCGGAAGGAGCTCGTGTCAGTCTCAGAGTAGAGAGAGAGAGAGGGAGAGAGGGAGAGAGAGAGAGAGAGACGGGGCGACCTTGAAATACTTTGCGGTATCCACCCTGTGGTCAGGCGAGATGGGCCTCCTTCCTTTAACTGTACTGAAAATAAAAAAATTGTCGCAGAGTATCTCTAACAATAAAATAATAAATAAACAAATGAAAGTGAACAAACGTTAGCAATGACTATCGATAGAGTTTGACGTTTATTGTCAGAGGGCTATTCTTATTCCCCATCAAAAAAAAACAAAAGCAAAAGGACTTAGTGTACAACTGCAGAAACGTCGAAGCATAAATCTATTCCTTTCTGTTTACTATTGCTAAGGACTTTACTGTACTTGCATACACATCCTTGTCTATAATGACGATCTTTTTCTTGCTATAAATCAGAGGGTTGAGTCGAAGCACACACTCTCTAAAAGGCAACATATCCCTGATGAAATTAAAGCAAAAGATTACAATCATATGTGACAATATCTCTACTACTATCAACAAAAGTACAAATATCTTTTTCTTAACAGACGTCTTAGAATGACTTAAGTATCATTAATTTTAAATTTAAAACTCAACATATAAACTCTGAGAATCTTAATTATCTCAATTATAATTTTAAATTCATGACAGTGATAGTAATTAACAATAATTATTTCTAGGTAATCTTTTCAAAACTCTTTAACTAAGATTTTAAAGATTTCTTCAATACAAAAAGAACTATATAACAAAAACGGGAATCTGAAAAAAAGATAAAAAGTCTGTCCCTGTGTATGCAATAATAAAAACAAAAGGTATATTTCATTAGCAACAGTAAAGAATGTATTTTGCTTAAGTTTCAAAATCTCGTAAGGAGTTGTACATGAACAATTCAAACATAAAATATATATATTCTTTTACTATCTCGAATTTGACTTATTTGAATTACTATACAACAGAATTTCCTCCAGAACAGGGAGAAGTTCGACTTATAACTGTTCTGTCTGTTTGCTTTTACGGGGGTGCGCATGTGGGCGCTGTTTTCTCCCCTGTTCTTTTGGCTTCTGGATCAACTTCTGCTCTCTCAAATACGGGAAACGGCTGTGTAACATTCTTGTTGTCATTTCGTGTCAGCTCTCACTCTTTCTTTATGACCAAGCTGAAATAATTTTGATAAACATTATCATGGCTAAAACTCGCAAAGTTTTATTTTATCAATCTAACATATCTCTTCAGACAAATAATGTATATACTGCAGCTAGCAAAGAAAATAAAGTATCATTCATAGATTCACGTCCTTTATCACGTAATATCTATCTTGGAATCTCTCTCGGAAATCGAATAATAATCTAATTGGCGGAGTAGGGGACAAAACAAAAATAAAACAAACTTGGCATCTCAACCATATCTGGGCAGGTGGAGAATCACTTTCTCAAAAATATCCCTCACTAGATATTGCAACAGCGCATCACCTCCCATAAAAATACTCTGATATGGCGTGCAGAAGAACCTGGCGGAGCAGGGGAACGACTCTCGCAGAGACTCCCCAATCGTGCTTCCTAACGGTGCTTTCCGCGATTTCACCCCCTAGAGCAACCCCCCATTATACCCCCAGTCATTCATACTCATTCTCTGCCTCACTCGCTGCATCACTTTCAAAAAATCATCCCCGTTCTGTAAAATTCCCTTTTATTTACATGTTGGTTTTCCTTTCCCGGTCTCTCTGAAGGAGAGTAAAGATGAAATCTCGGTTGGGCCGCGCAGTCACAGACTTCCTCACCAGTCCTAGGTCCCATTCTAACAAACAACCAAACATTCTACTCCCTTGAAGCTACGTTTGGGTGACACTGAAAAACCTCCCCTATTCTAGGACAGCACAAATTACTCTAATTTACTCTTACTTTCACCTGCATAGGGCGAAATAAACTCATCTCTAAATAATATCACAAAATTTCTTATTCTTCAAATAAGCATGCCACACACGTATCGTAATGTTAATTTCTTCATCATAACAACATTAAAAAAACAATCTATCATATATGTCTTTCTTTCGTTAAAACATTACTCCCGCGGAGAAAAAAACAAACAAAAAAAGAAAGAACCTTGAAAACAGGCGTAATCTTAACACTCGATTTCTTACGCTTTAAGAAATTTATATAAGAATAATTTTACACGTACTTTAAATATCAAAGATCAGTACAATTACTACATATTTATAATAACGAGGTTGGGAAATCGATTGGTCACTTCCGCATTCCTTTCTCGGAAATCACACGTGGTCTAAGTAAAACCTTAAAAGCAGATTCAAGTATATTACTCACTATACTTCTTACACTTAAGAAATTAATATACCGTAATAGTGATTTCACGTGCATTAAATTTGTCAATTAGAAATCGATACATTCGCGTTCTTAAAATTCAATCTAGGCATTAATACAAATAAATGGAACACACTTCCAACGGAATTTCTTTATATTACTCCAATTATAACAAAAAATGGAGTTTATTACTGCTTATAGCTATTAGTACAAATTATCCATGTTAGTAATGGGTACAGAAATTCTACTTTTATCAACTTATTAGGCGCCACACCCCTCATAGGCGGGTTGGCTGAGTCAAAGCATAACTACAAGATAAAATGGCGGCGTCCACCGACCTCAATTTCTTTTACTATTTGTCCCATTACTCACTGAATACAGATCACAAGTACTTAGCTATTTTAAGGAGGTGGTCCTGAAGAACTTCATGGCAGAAGGCAAGGAAGGAGGGGGTTCTCCTTCTTCTCTCGAGTAAAATCGATGAATCGCCATCTTCTTGGTCGGATCCGGCAACTTATATTTCTTGTAATGGGCATTTTCACTCAATGCTCCGGTCACACTTCGGCTTACTAAGAAATATCTTAGGAATAGTTCCTTAAAAGTTTCATAATATTCTCTGTTTGACCACTCGTCACTTCTCATCCGCAGACCCAAGTATTTCAGGAAGTCGGTCGCGGGAATTATGGACGGACATTAGAGGTCTTTTACATTTTCGCCGTCGAGGTATAAAGGTGAATTTTTGACTCGAGGCGCCTTTACAACCAGGGCACGGGGTGGGGGCTTGTCCTGCTGCGTTCCCTGTGTCACCACGGGGCTCGGAGCGGCAGGCTGTTCGTCGATGCTTGAGGCGTCGGTTTCTCTGTCGGCGTTGACCAAGTTCCTTCTCGACGGAGCGACGTCGGCAGGAGTTTGTAGGCGCCGCACGTGCTCCTCCAGTTCGAGAATTCTCCGGTGTTTGGCCTCGTCACTCATTTCTTGAATTGGGAGATGTTGGATTTCTGCTTTTGCCATTCTTATTTTCTTTTCTTCGCACTGGTTTCTTCTGATATGAGAATCTCTTCGTATGTTTTCCAGGCGTGATGATCCGTACTGCGCTGGCACCATTGTCGTAGGAATTTTGGATTATCCTATCTGAATTCACCAAGTTGTAAGATGACTGGGTTATCTCATCGCTTGTTACCAAGTTGTAGGATGAATTCACCACTTTGTAAGATGACTGGGTTATCTAACCGCTCGTCATCAAGTTGTAAGATGAATTCAACCGCTGCCCAACAAGTTGTCGTAAAGTTAATTACTATTACACCACGTGTCACCAGTTGTCGGGATGATTACTTCTCACTACGTTATAATTATTAGTACCAGACGGGTACAAGGTAAGAATGGACAAGCGGTGATTCCTTTATCTTAATTTATTCTAGAGTACAACACATCTTTGACGCCTCAATGCCCCCACCCTATGACTATCACAATCTATGATCTATTCGTGCCCCGGGCAAAGTTCTAACTAACTGTGTCTGCCCTGGGTGGTTCTTGAAATACCCCTGGGGCAGAGCGTGGCTTGACATCCAATCCTGCCAATGAACTCGAGTGACATCCAGTCCTGCAAATCAACGCCAGGTTCGAAGTGGAGTCCCTCCCTATTTCGGGGAGGGGCTATTTCAACAAACCTATAGAACGGAAAAGTTCCAGGTCAGAGCGTGGCTATTGGGTATCTCTCCAGGGCATGTACATACGTACGGGTTAAATGTTTGTGTTTCTTGTGGTTTAGGAATTGGCTAACTTCTTGGCCTTTCCCACCCTCCTCAGGCACTCCATGTCGGATGCCAAGTCTCATGGGTCCGGTCATATATCTCCTTGACACTTTCTACAAACATTGGCTGTACCGCAGAAAACAATTGGGAGAGTATTCTATTTCACCCTCGACTTCTAGCCTCTCACGTTTCTCTTCACGACTTGTGGTGTTATAAGGGACCGAGGGTCCCTTATCCTTTAGGCTTCTTGGGGGTGCATGGCGTCGGGGGTTAGTTATAGGTGCCTAGCCATAAATCTTGGTGGTCCCAAGGGAAAACATGGTCTGCACCCAAAACTCAATAAAAGTGAGGGCATGTAATAAAATATCTGTGCCCTCGACCAACCGTTACCCCTCAAGATTTGTTACAAGTTTCAGATTCTGGCTTCAGCATGACGGACTGGCTTCAGCATGACAGACTGGCTTCAGCATGACGGAGGTCATGCGACATGATAAAGGCCGTTTTATTTTATAATTTTTGGCCTGTCCTGGTGTCATAATCATCTTTTAAAAAAAAAAAAGAAAAAAAAAATTAAGGCTGATCCTACTTCGCGATTTACCTGGTTTGCGCCGGGTCCCGGAACCGAACTACCACGATAAGGGAGGGAACACTGTATTCATATTCCTCATTGATAGGATGGGCCATCATATGTATCATTACATCATAATCCTTAGTCATGATTCACTGCATTCCTTTGAGCTAAATCAAATCAATTCTAAGTGCAAGGGCAAATGAGAATATCAACACTTTTTATTATCATAACCTTTCAAGGTGAATTCACTATACCAATATATACTAATCATTCATTACCAGTGATGTATATTATAAGTAATATAAGTATACTATTAGCATTTAATGCAGTTGTGAACACTTCATAGCAAAGAACTACAGTTACAAATTTATAGTGATACACGATGTAAACCTATAACTGAGGAACAAATGTGCAATTCCGTATGTTACTTAATAGCATAAATATCGATAATATTCGTAAAAATCATATTAAATTCAATTGGTGCTAAGAAAATTTGTTCTACTATCATATTCCTGATTCTATTAAACATAAATGGTGATATTAAAGAATGCACTCTATCACCATATTCATGATCATATTAAATCTAACTGGTGCTATTTAGAATTTGCATTACCACCATATACCTGATCATGTTAAATCTAATTGGAGCTATAATATCTTGCATTTAACACCATATTCATGATCGAAATTGGTGTTATTACATATAGCATGTACTCTACAACAATATTCAAGATCATATAAATTTTAATTGGTGCTATATAGAATGTGCTATACCACCATATTCATGATTATAATAAATGCAACTGGTGCTATCAAAGAATGAGCTCTACCATCATATTCATGGTCATATTAAATCTATTTGGTGCTATTTAGATTGTGCTCCACCACCATATTCATGATCATATTAAATCTAAATAGGTGCTAATATGATCTACCCTAAACCAGTATGACTTATACTCAGAAATAAATGAATTGCTGTAACTATATATTAATAAGAAAACATGTATTAATAAGAAATCTATTTGTCCTTTGATGGATAACAACCTTAATATAACAGACAAAATGTTAAGATAAATGCCCTGGAATAATTTCTTTTTCATATGAATGTGTTCTTAATATGCATTAAATACATTCAGTATTCTATGTACTGAAAAATTATGTAATATACGAGTGCAATATTTTATGAACTAAGGAATAACTAACTCTATACCTATCATTCTTTGTCTATTTATCTATCTATCTATCTGGCCATTTATCTATCTCTCAATCTAGCTATCTATCTATATGTCTATTTATCTCTATCTATCTATATATATATGTGGAAAAATATAATATACATATTTAAATGTAGTTTTTTATGGATAAGCTTTATGAAGACAACAGTAAGGTTTCAGGACCCTGCATTTCTAAGAATACAATGATAATCCCAAACAAAGATTTGATTTTAACAAAACCAGCCCTATAGAGAAACTTCATGGGTTAACATACTTATGCGGTTCCCAGATCCTTTCCCCTTAGGGCCATCAGTTTCTTTTTTGTTTGTTGGATGTTCACCCTTGAGGGTGAGCAGACCTTCCACTTGTGGCCCGCAGGACTCAGTTTCTAGAGCTTCACCTGAGGTTTCTGCGAAAGGAAAAAGTGAAAATGATGAATCTACCTTTATACATGAGCTATTTTTCCCCTTATAAGGAGAGTGGTTGAGTCAAGGCAAAATACTTTTGACTCTCTTGAAAGAGAAAATATAGAGGAGGGGATTCCTGGTCCCCTCGCTCAGCCCCATTTAGTTGATTCTTAAGACATGCAGGGGAACATGGAGGAATAATGTTAATAAATATCAACTACATGTCGGTACCTATTAAAAATGTATACAGCATGGTCATAATGCAGATCCACAATCTAATTCCTAGGATTTAATGGTAAAATATGCAACAGGCAAATCATGAAGGCACGTAGATTTAAAGAATACATAATATCAAAGTTCCTACTACAAAACGACAATTTACTTGAACAAAACTCGCTCTTTTCAGGTGAGAAAAGTGCTAATCCTAAACCGTTTACGATTGCGCATTACGATTCACTCTATAAATTTAATCATGGCTTCACTACGTTTTATTATATTGATTAATTGTATCATTGGATAATACACAGTAATCCTAAAAGCCTCATTACAGAATTTACTTGCATCATATTAATACAGCTTAGACAGTTTTCCAATTTATGATTTCCCTCACTTTCTAATTCATTTTCTTTCATTATCTTTCAAATTCTTTTTACCTGCTAAATCACTTAATTTCTTTTACTTTCAACTGCTTTTAAAGAATGTCTGCTCCCTCTTCTTTTCTAATCTAATATCTAATAAAATAATTTCTTCACATTCAAAATATCTAAGAGACAGTCACTCCATAGACAATGCAAAGAGCTTGTGCAAATTAAAATTCATTAGCTTTGTAGGATGACTAATCAAGAAGTTTGCACAAAAATTGTGCAAATTTTTAAGAAGCATCTAAGAGAATTGTAATTATTACACAAGGTTCCAGGATCCATTGTTTCCAGATATCCCCACTGAATAGAGTGATAGAGAGGTTCTTCTCCTAAAGAGTTTATAGCTCTCATTTCCAGAAATGTTTTCAACACATAATAATAATAATAATAATAATAATAATAATAATAATAATAATAATAATAATAATACAGTAACCCCTCGCTATATCGCGGTTCACCTATCGCGAATTCAGTGCATCGCAGTTTTTTTTCTTCTGGGAATATGCGAAAATATTAAAAAAATAAAAATTTTCAGTATTTTCATTATTTTATTGAAAAATAAAATTTCATGATTTTACTGATAAAAAAATGTATTTCCCAGCCTAAGAATAATAAAACAGTAAGAAAAAGTAAAAAAACATAAATTTTAACACGTAACTCTGCAACATAGAAAGTACGATACCGGCATCAGCGTTTTGGAAAACGCAAAGGGTTGCACCTAAGTGAGCTAGCATATATTAAAATTTCCAGTAGTTTCATTATTTTATTGATAAAAAAACGTATTTCTTAGCCTAAGAATAATAAAACAGTAAAAAATAGCAAAACGCATAAATACTCACAGTATTGTACCATGTAAAGTACAATACCGGTATCAGCATTTTGGAAAACGAAAAGGGTCGCACCTACGTGAGCTAGTACATATTGAAATTTGTATTATTTTATTGATAAAAAAAAGTATTTCCTAGCCTAAAAGTAATAAAACAGTAAAAAAATAGTAAAAAACATAAATTTAAATATATACACTCACACTATAGCACCATGTGAAATACTGTACGATAGCGTACATTATATTGGCGTCTTGGAAAACGCAAAGGCTCGCACCTTCGTGAGAGAGTTCATGGAATACTATTGGCTGAAAGGGTGAGAGACGACGAATCACAAAACTGTTTTTCTGTATGTTCTGTATCATGGGGTCTGATTGGATTTTTGATTGAAGCTTGGTTCTCCCACCATCTTCCATTGTCTCGCCTCACTCGTTCGGTCTAACTCACATGTGCGCCATTCGCGTAGTGCTTATTATGTTATGCTTCAGGGGTTCTTTTGATAACAGTCTCCTATGCCTCAACAAACTCCTCTTTTATTTCAAGTGGCTCCTGCAGATCTTCTTTAACATCTGATTTACAAGAAATTCCCTCTACTGGGGGAGCATCAGTATCATTTCCTTTGCCTGAACAGACTCCTCTTTAATTTCAAGCGGCTCCTGCAGATCTTCTTTAACGTCTGATTTACAAGAGAATTCCTCTACTGGGGAAGCTTCAGTATCATTTCCTTTGCCTCAACAGACTCCTCTTTAATTTCAAGCGGCTTCTGCAGATCTTCTTTAACATTTGAGTTACAAGAGATTTCCTCTACTGGGGGAGCATTAGTATCATTTTCACAGTTTTCAATGCCATCCACTTCCATCATAGAAGGAGAAGGATCACAATTGGTTTCTGAAGACTGACCTGAATTGAGACCAGTTTGTGCAAAGTCCAAAGTACACTGCATTTCAAAATATCACTGATAGGATACTTGGCCTCTCCACTTTCATATTTTTCATAATGATCAAGGGTTTTCAAAAGTACTGTACATTCAATTCACTTCGTAACTTAGCCACGAGGAAATCGAAGAAACTGGCCTTACACTCGAACGTCTGGCAGCCACGTATGAGCATGTGAAAGCACTCCAACAACTCTCACAAGAACATGATGATAATATGGTTCGTTCCGTGACCTTCTGCAATCTTCTCGACGATGCCATGTCATTACCACCTCATTCATGGTAGGTTTACCTATCACTTTCACATAAATTTACGCTTGCACGCTGTTATTAATAAAGTAAAGGGTGGTTTGTTATCAGTACAGAGAGGGTTTATACAGTAAACGTAAAAATATATGCAAAATACCTATGTATAGAGGGCGATCCTACTTCGCGGAAATTCACCTATCGCGGTCGGTCCCGGAACCAAACCCCCACGATAAACGAGGGGTTACTGTAATAATAATAATAATAATAATAATAATAATAATAATAATAATAATAATAATGTTAGTTTGTGTGAGCTATCATGCTTGCTAATGACGTCACAACTGCCGCCATATTCACGAATGACGTCACAATGGCATGTTTACGTGGGCCAGCTGGGCTGAGAGAGTGGTCAGAAGACTGAGAGACGAAGTTAAGACTTGAGCTAAGGAAACGACTGTATGGTAGCCTGAAGTTAATTTTAGACATAACCTATCGGTGTATTGGAGTCGGGTTGGATTACCTGGAGTTGGTTATTGGTGGGTCTAGATAACTTGTGCTGGTGAGTAAAAGTTTATTAACATTGGTAGCAGAACGTGGCTCCGAGATCAACAATGGCGTCATCCGGCAGCAGCAAGTGTCCACTGAAATTTCTGGGTGAGCAGGCTTATGAAAACTGGAGGAAAGATATTGAGATCTGGTGTAAATTAATGGATTTGCCAAAGAAAAAACAGGAATTAGCCATTCATTTGTCACTTGAAGGAAGGGCGAGGTTGGCTTCCTCTGAGATTGAGATTAAGGATTTCGAAAGTGATGATGGTGTTAAGGATTTGTTAGATAAGCTTGATGGTTTGTTTTTGTCGCACGTGGGGCGGAGAAGCTTGCAGCATTCCAGGACCTCTATCATTTAAAGAGGTAAAGTGATCAAGATATTAGGAAATTTGTGTCACTATCTGAACATATGTAATATTTGTTTACTACCCAAGGTATGACACTCCTAGATTCAGTTATGGATTTCATGCTACTTGCCTCATGCAATTGGAGTGACAATGAGCAGCAATTGGTGATGTCGGCCATCTCTGATGTGACATAATAATATGAAAGCTGCTTTGAACCGCATATTTGCTAGGGATATTAGTATACATCCTGGCGCTTTTGGTGGAGTTGGAGTGAAATGTGAACTGGTCTTCCTGGCGGAGGAAGCGGAAGGTGACATTAAGGAGGAAGAGGCATTTATGGTAAGAGATTTTCAGCATGGAGGACGTAGGTCCCGATGTGGTCGTAGGGGAAGACCATCAACCAGGTTAAAAGGGATACCCCCGTCCGTTCACAAGTAGAAGGCAGAATCCTCTAGGACCAGATGGGAAGATGTTGAGGTGCTTGATATGTGACTCATGATTCCACTGGGCACGGAACTCCCCAGATGCATATAAAAATATGCCTAATGAAGGGGACAATGAGGCTGTGTATCTGTCATTATTTACAGGTTATGCTGGAGGCAAGAAAAAGCTCACGAAGCTTGTAGAGGAGTCCACTGGTTGTGCAGTTTTAGACTCAGGGTGCTCCATGACAGTGTGTGGTAGTACTTGGCTCCATAATTTTGTGAAAAACCTCAGTGATTATGAATAGACGGGCATAATTGAAGAATCGTTGGCTGCCACATTTACCTTTGCCGACAGGGCCACCATTCCCTCCCTCAAGCGAGTCACTCTGCCATGTTTTATTGGTGGTATGAAAGCGGAGGTTGCGACTGATGTGGTGGATTGTAATATCCCATTACTCCTGAGTGGGGGGTCAATGAAGAAGGCAAAGATGTTAATTAACTTTGCAACTGACCAAGCTAAGATTCAAGAAAGGATTACTGATTTGGACACATCAGTATCAGGCCACAATTAGTTACCAATATCAGTGTGACTAGTGCAGGAGTTGGGTGGAGTGATTGCCTTGGCTGCCTTGCAGGGGAGAGATGTAAGGAAGACGAATTACATTCTACACAGAAGGCTTGGATACCCTACAGCAGCTAAGCTAATGAAACTCATTACTAATGCAGGGATTAAGGACTCAGAACTAAAACAGGCAGTCTGTAAGGTAACCAAGGAGTGTGAAATTTGTATTAGATTTGGAAAAGAGAGACCATGCCCTGTAGTCATTTTGCCTATGGCATCTTGGTTCAATGAGGCCATTGCCTTAGACCTTAAGGTTTGGGGTGAAAAATATTTTCTTGTCATCACTGACTTGGCTACACGATACTGTACAGCAAGAGTTACTGGGGATAAACGGGCTGCCACCATTCTCAAGGCCCTGTTCCAGAGTTGGATTGTTATATTTGGAGCACCAGGGAAAATCCTATTGGATAACAGATGTGAATTTAACAATGAAGAGATGCGGGCACTGGGAGAGGCATTCAACATCAAAGTCACAGTCAGTGCAGCCGAGAGCCCCTGGAGCAATGGAGTGTGTGAGCAGTTAAATGCGGTAATTGGGAATTTCGTAAGAAGAATCACAGAAGAAAGTAAATGTGACTTGGAGGTTGCCTTGGCCTGGGCAGTGTCCGAATCTCTATCTGCAAACATTTTTCCGCCTCCGTATCAGTTAATGCACTCTCACATGCTATTTCCGTGACAATATTATATCGCAAGTTTGTTTGCTATTTGTTCTTAATGATTTTTTCAATTCTCTCCATAATCCGATAGCATTAAGCAGTAAAAGAGGAGGAGGAGGAGGGAGAACAAATCTCTATCTGCAAACATTTTGCTGCCTCCATATCAGCTGATGCACTCTCGCATGCTATTTCCCTGACGATATTATATCGCAAGTTTTGTTTGCTGGTTGTTCTTAATGCTTGTACACGTACTGTAATTAGCATTTTTTCCACTCTCTCCATAATATACGATCGCATTGAGCGGTAGAAGAGGAGGAGGATGCGGGAGGACAAACCTCTATCTGCAAACGTTTTGCCGCCTCCGTATCAGCTGATGCACTCTCGCACGCAATTTCCCTGATGATATTATATCGCTCGTTTGTTTGCTGTTTGTTCTTTATGCTTTTTTCCATTCTCTTCATAATATCTAATCGCATTAACCGGTAGAAGAGGAGGAGGATGCAGGAGAACAAAAATCTATCTGTAAACGTTTTGCCGCCTCTGTATCAGCTGATGCACCCTCGCACGCTTTTTTCCTGACGATATACAAACCTTGACACAAACACAGTTAGGACAAGTGCTATATCCATATAGTATGCTGGTAAAGAGACACTGAAGTACATGGGAGCATGGCGGAAAAGTGCCTCCGAGGCGGTATATTATTTACTAAAATTAAAAAAAAAAATCTAATTTTTTTGCATAGACGTTATTCATGTATTTCGCATTTTCTTACTATTATATTCTAAGGGCGTTATTAAAATTTTGTGGATTTTAAACACGAATTAAAAGCGAACTAGGTGTGTGTGTGTATATATATATATATATATATATATATATATATATATATATATATATATATATATATATATATATATATATATATATATATATATATATATATATATATATATATATATATATATATATATATATATATATATATATATATATATATATATATATATATATATATATATATATGAAGCAGAAAAGGCCCATAAATAAAACAAAAAGAGAACTGAAGTTGTACTATATATTACAACTGGACTTCAGTCGTAATATATAGTACATCTTCGCTTCTCTTTGTGTTTTATTTATGGGCCTTTTCTGCTTCATATATATATATATATATATATATATATATATATATATATATATATATATATATATATATATATATATATATATATATATATATATATATATATATATATATATATATATATATATATATATATATATATATATATATATATATATATATATATATATATATACAGTGTTGCCTCACTTATCGCGGTAGTTCGGTTCCGGGACCCACCGCGAACCAGGAAATCCGCGAAGTAGGATCCGCCTATATGTACATAGATATTTTAATATATTTTTACGTTTGCACTGTATAAACCCTCCCTGCACTGTTAAAAAAACACCCTTTACATTATAAATAACAGCAAGCAAAGTAAATTTTTATGAAAGTGATAGAAAAATTACGGTGATTGAGGTGATAATGACTTGACATACATACTCATTTACAATTATTTTTTCATTTACGTACTGTATAAACCCTCCCTGCAGTGTTAAAAAAACACCCTTTACATTATAAATAACAGCACGCAATGTAAATTTTAAAAAAAATGAAAATACTGAAAATGTTTTTTTTCAATATTTTAATATTTTTGCGTATACCCATAAAATAAAATAATAATTTATCAAAAAAAAAAACCGCGATAGAGACCGCGAACCAAGAAGCGCGATACAGCGGGGTAACACTGTATATATATATATATATATATATATATATATATATATATATATATATATATATATATATATATATATATATATATATATATATATACCTAGTTCTCAGAATAATGCCTAGATAGGTTCTCAGAAGTGTTGGGTAAATGGAAAATCGCGTGAAAAAAAAAGAGTTATTTTCCATAGGAAACAATGATAAAGGGCATAGATACGTTCCAAATCTTACATAGACACACAATGCCAAAGATATAAGATAAGTTAAAAACATATTTTATTACTACATAGCAAAGCAGAAAGCCCTGAATTTAATTTTAAGAGTATACTAAAGATATTCATATTCACTTTACAGCTAGAAATTAACATACATTACTATACTTTACTCTATTATGCAGTGGGCAACAGTTATACAATACACTGGGACATGCAAGGTGGCAGTGAGCAAGTAAGTTATGTGGTAGAAGAGGAGGAGGTACAGGAGAACGAACCTCTATCTGCAAATATATACAAAAATAAAATAAGAATTATAAATAACCAAAGCAAGACTAAAGAACGAAAAAAAAAATTAATTATGCAATGCCTAAATCTACCATATGACAGATTAAAAAACTTAATCAACATTCTCTAGAGAGGCACAGAGTTAGGGGGGATATGATTGAGGTGCATAAATGGTTTAAAGGGATTAACAAGGGTGATATTAATAAAGTTTTAAAAATTCATGAACAAACCAGAATTCGTAATGGGTAATGGATTTAAACTTGATAAATTTAGGTTTAGAAGGGAAATTGGTGAAAATTGGCTTGGTAATACCGTAGAGTATTCCTAGTAGAATAATAAATGCCAATTCCTTAGACACCTTCAAATGTTGATTAGATAGACATGACAGAGGTAGGGTGGGTGTATATATAATGTATAATGATGATGATCTTTTCTTATCGTAATCCTCTTTGTGCTGGTGGAAGAAGCCTCCGCGGGAGCTTATTTACTATATTAAATTTTTTTAATTTAATTTTTTTTTTAAATATAGTAAATAAGCGCCTGCGGAGGCTTCTTCCACCAGTACAAAGAGGATTACGATAAGAAAAGATCATCATTATACATTATATATACACCCACCCTATTGGGTAGAATAGAATGTTGGGGGGGGAGAGGAGAGAGAGAGAGAGAGAGAGAGAGAGAGAGAGGAGAGAGAGAGAGAGAGAGAGAGAGAGAGAGAGAGAGAGAGAGAGAGAGAGAGAGAGAGAGAGAGAGAGAGAGAGAGAGAGAGAGAGAGAGAGAGAGAGAGAGAGAGAGAGAGAGAGAGAGAGAGAGAGAGAGAGAGAGAGAGAGGGGGGGGGGGGGTTGTTAACAAAACAGGGAGGGTTTATACAGTGTAAACGTAAAAATAAATTAAAATATCCATGTACATATAGGCTGATCCAACTCCGCAGTTTTCCTGGTTTGCGCCGGGGCCCGGAACCGAACTACCGCAAAAAGGGGGGGAACACTGTATACCCAAAAAATAAAATAATAATATGCAAAAAAAAAACTCGTGGTAGTTTTTTTTTTTTTTTTTTTTTTAGAGTGTGACACCGGAACAGGCAGAAACTGCCCTCATCAACAAAGGCCCGGGCACGAGAAAATACCAAGACGAAGGAAAAGAAAAAGGTTAAGGGCAAGGCAGAGATGAGGTAATGTCACACAAAGGAAACCGACAGAGAAAAAAACAGTCAAAGAAAAGAGGACCCAAAGATATGGAGGACTAGGCTCTGAGATGACGATAGATCTGCTTTTTGAAGGATGAAAGGTCATAAGAATTAGGAAAGACAGAAGGAGGAAGAGAGTTCCTGAGTCTGGAGGTAGATGGGAAGAAGCAGTCGCTGCACCGACCAATCCGAGAGCTACAAATCTCCACACAGTAGCTGTGAGATGAGGCCGCTTGGCGAGTGTTACGCGGCCTCGGCAGTGGAGGAGGGATGCAACTCGCCAACTCATCAGAGCAGCGATGGAAGTAGTACCGATAGAAAAGCGAAAGGGAAGATACCTTACGGCGAAGAGAGAGAGAATCCAGGTTAGAAGTAAGAGAAGGATCATTAATGAGTCTGACTGCCTTAGATTCAACCCTATCAAGAAGATAAGTAAAGGAAGAAGCACCCCAGATGTGTGAGCAGTATTCTAAGCAAAGGCGGATAAGACCTTTGTAAATTTTAAGTAACTGCAATGAGGAAAAGTAATAACGAAACCGAAACAAAACCTCCAATTTTTTGGATGAAGATTTAGAAATTTGGAATATGTGATTCCTCCAAGACAAGTTAGAGGCTATATGGATTCCTAATATATTGATAGAATTAAGAGGGTAAATTTCATTAGTTTCGAAGACAATAGAGTTATCAGGAGGAGAAGAAGATAAAGAGATAGCCAGAAACTGTGTCTTGGAGGCATTGAATTCAACTAAATTTTGAGTGCCCCATTCAGATACTCTCTGCAAATCGGAGTTAAGAGTAGAAGAAAGAGTGATACGAGATTGATTGCGAGTAACAGATGAAGGTTGTGAAGAAAAGGCAGAGGAAAAGTGAAGGGTAGAATCATCGGCAAAGGCATGAACAAGAGAGGGAGATGGGGATTGTAGAAGATCATTGATGAAGAGAAGGAAGAGAGTAGGTGAAAGAACAGAGCCCTGTGGAACACCACTGGAAACAGAGAAAGGGCTAGATGTCGCGCCATCAACAACTACAGATATAGAACGGTCAGTATTAAAACTGGAAATCAGAGAACAGAAAGAAGGGGTAAAGCCATAGGCAGGGAGTTTGGCCAACAGAGCCTTGTGCCAGACTCTGTCAAAAGCCTTAGAGATATCAAGGGCGACGACAAAGGATTCCCCATAGTTCCTCAGAGAAGATGACCATACATGAGTAAGATAGGACAGGAGATCACCAGTGGATCTTGCCTTCCGGAAGCCGTACTGGTGATCGGAGATAAGTGAGTTAGATTCAAGGCGTTTCAAGAAGTGAGCATTGAGCAAAGTTTCGAAAACTTTAGCAATAGAGGAGGTTAGAGCAATAGGTCAGTAGTTAGAAGGAATAGAGCGGTCACCCTTCTTAGGAACAGGTTGAACTAGAGCATGCTTCCAAGATGAAGGATAGATACTGGTTGACAGAATGAGGCGAAAAAGATGGCAAAGCATGGGAGCCAGTTCATCTGCAAACTCCTTAAGGAACCTTGCATGGATACCATCAGGACCAGATGCCTTGTTTATCTTTAGTGAGCGAAGAACCTTATGAACTTTGCGTGAAGAAAGGATAAGGGAGGTCATAGGTTTAGAGAGGGGAAAAGACTGAGGAACAGGTGCGCTGGAATCGTTGATAGAAGAGTTGGCAGAAAAATGAGAGCCAAAGAGAGTGGCTTTGTCAGTGGGAGAGCAAGCTATAGAACCATCAGAACGAATGAGAGGGGAAAAGCTTGAGTTACAGAAGTTTTTGGAGAGGTTTTTGGCTAAGGACCAGAAGCATTTGTCAGTGGGAGAGGAGTTAAGGTCATCAACTTTCCTTCTTATAAAGGAAGCCTTAGACCTTCGAATCTGAGCAGTACAGCGATTCCTAGCTATAATAAAAGCAGAGCGAGTTAAATCGGAAGGAGAGGCATGGTAAGATCGGTGAGCCTGATTCCTAGCCTGGATAGCCATGGAGCAGGCACGGTCAAACCAAGGTTTAGGGGGAGAGAAAGTTTTTGTAGAAGAAGGGATGTACGCCTCCATTCCCGCGGTCACGATCTCGACAACTTTTACAGCTACCCGATCAGGGTTGTGGGACCGAAAGCATTAGTCATCCCATGGGAAGTCAAAGAGAAAGTTACGCAAATTTTCATATTGGGTTCGCTCGAAGTGCCAAAGGCGGCGTTGAGTAGGAGGGATTGGTGGTGGGGGAGCGAAAATGGAAGAGACAGAGATCATGGAGTGGTCAGATTTACCAAGACGGGAAAGCACAGAATAAGAGTAGTTTGAAGGGTTAGAGGTAAAAAATAGGTCAAGAGTGTTTGCAGCATGTTCGTGACGATCAGGAACGCGAGTAGGATGTTTGATAATTTGCTCCAGATCGCGAGTAATAGAGAAAGCAAGAGCCTCGCTTCCTCCCACATCAGTGTGAGAAGAATGAAGCCACTCACTGTGGTGTACATTGGTGTCATTGAAGTCTCCAATGTAGAGAACTTCGGCATGTGGGTGAGAAGATAGCAAGGACTTATGGCACGAGGAGAGATATTCAAAGAAAGACACAAACTCGGTGGAGTTTGGAGAACAGTAGCAGAAGCAAAGAATGATAGTGGTAGTGGAGAGATAGACTTTTAGCCAGAGAACATCAAAGTCAGGAGATTCAAGGTCCATGAGCCTCACAGTAGAAGTGTTAATGTTGCAGTAAGCACAGACCCCACCTTTGGAACGAAAACGAGTATACAGATTATGGTGGGAGATTTGGAAAGGGTCAGTGGAAGCATGTATAGACAACTGGGTTTCAGATAGGAGGAGGAGGTTAGGGAGGAAAGTGCCCAAGTGCTGTTCCACAGACGAAAGATTAGAGTTCAGCCCACGAATGTGAAAACGCGAACCAAGAAAAGCGATACAGGGGGGGAACACTGTATACATATATATACATATATATATATATATATATATATATATATATATATATATATATATATATATATATATATATATATATATATATATATATATATATATATATATATATACACAGTGATCCCTCTCTGGATCGCGTTTCTTGGTTCGCGTTTTCACTGTACCACAGTTATTTTTGGGGCAAATTTTTACTTTTTGGGTATACGCAAAAATATTAAAATATTGAAAAAATTCAAATTTTCAGTATTTTAATTTTTTTATTGAAAAAAACAAATTTCATTATTTAATTGATAAAAAATGTAAAGGGTGTTTTTTTAATAGTTCAGAGAGGGTTTATACAGTACGTAAACATAAAAATAATTGTAAAATACCTATGTACATGAGTATGTCATGTAATTACCACTTCATTCACTGTAATTTTATCTATCACTTTCATATAAATTTACGTTGCATGCTGTTATTTATAAAGTAAAGGTTGTTTTTTTAACAGTGCAGGGAGGGTTTATACAGTACGTAAACGTAAAAATAATTGTAAAATACCTATGTACATGAGTATGTCACGTCTTCATCACCTCATTCACGGTAAGTTTTCCAATCACTTTCATATAAATTTACGTAGCATGCTGTTATTTATAATATAAAGGGTGCTTTTTTAACAGTGCAGGGAGGGTTTATACAGTACGTAAACATAAAAATAATTGTAAAATACCTATGTATATGAGTTAGTCACGTCATCATCACCTCATTCACGGTAAGTTTTCCTATCACTTTCATAATAATTTACGTTGCATGCTGTTATTTATAAATTAAAGAGTGTTTTTTTAACAGTGCAGGGAGGGTTTATACAGTACGTAAACGTAAAAATAATTGTAAAATACCTATGTATATGAGTATGTCACGTCATCATCACCTCATTCCGGTAAGTTTTCCTATCACTTTCATAAAAATTTACGTTTTTTATAACAGTGCAGGGAGGGTTTATACAGTACGTGAACGTAAAAATAATTGTAAAATACTTATGTATATGAGTATGTCACGTCATCATCACCTAAGTCACAGTAAGTTCTCCTATCACTTTCATATATATTTACGTTGCATGCTGTTATTTATAGAGTAAAGGGTGTTTTTTTAACAGTGCAGGGAGGGTTTATACAGTACGTAAACGTAAAAATAATTCTAAAATACCTATGTATATGAGTATGTCACGTCATCATCACCTCATTCACGGTAAGTTTTCCTATCACTTTCATAAAAATTTACGTTGCTTGCTGTTATTTATAAAGTAAAGGGTGTTTTTTTAACAGTGCAGGGAGGGTTTATACAGTAGGTTAACGTAAAAATAATTGTAAAATACCTATGTGCATGAGTATGTCATGTAATTACCACTTCATTCACCGTAATTTTATCTATCACTTCCATATAAATTTACGTTGCATGCTGTTATTTATGAAGTAAAGGGTGGTTAGTTAACAGTACAGGGAGGGTTTATATAGTGTAAACGTAAAAATAAATTAAAATATCTATGTACATATAGGCTGATCCTACTTCGCGATTTTCCTGTTTCGCGCCGGGTCCCGGAACCGAACCATCGCGATAATCTAAGGAACACTGTGTATATATATATATATATATATATATATATATATATATATATATATATATATATATATATATAATATATATATATATATATATATATATATATATATATATATATATATATTGCACACATACATGCACATATATACATATACATACATACATACATACATACATACACACGCACATATATATATATATATATATATATATATATATATATATATATATATATATATATATATATATATATATATATATATATATATATATATATATATATATATATATATATATATATATATGTGTGTGTGATCCCCCCCTGAATCGCTTTTCTTGGTTCGCGTTTCCACTGTACCACGGTTTTTTTTTTTTTGGCCAATTATTATTTTATTTTTTGGGTATATGCAAAAATATTAAAATATTAAAAAAATAAAAATTCTCAGTATTTTCATTTTTTTATTGAAAAAAAACATATTTCATTATCTAATTGATAAAAAAAATTTATTACCCAGCCTACGAATAATAAAACTGTAAAAAATAGTAAAAAACATAAATTTATATATACGTACGTACAGTATAACTCACAGTATTGCATCATGCGAAATAGTGTCCGATAGCGTACAATGTATTGGGGTCGCAGTTACGTGAGCTAGCATATATATTTATATTTCCAGTAGTTTCATAATTTTATTGATAAAAAAACGTATTTCTTAGCCTAAGAATAATAAAACAGTAAAAAATAGTAAAAAACATAAATACTAATAGTATTGCAACATGTAAAATACGATACCGCTATCAGCGTTTCGGACAAAGGCTCGTTCACTCTAACTCACGTGTGCGCCGTTCACATTGTGCTTATTAAACGTTTTGCTTGTGTCCAATAGCGTACAATGCATTGGGGTCGCAGCTACGTGAGCTAGCATATATATTTATATTACCAGTAGTTTCATGATTTTATTGATAAAAAAAAACGTATTTCTTAGCCTAAGAATAAGAAAACAGTAAAAAATAGTAAAAAAACATAAATACTAACAGTATTGCAACATGTAAAATACGATACCGCTATCAGCGTTTCAGACAAAGGCTTCCACCATCTTTCATTGTCTCGCCTCACTCGTGTGCGCCGTTCACGTTGTGCTTATTATTATTAATACGTTTTGCTTGTGGTTTTTTACTCGCATATTTTAACCTTTGCAATGCCTCCCAACAACATCCTTCATCATCTAAGGCTTCTTGTAGTGAGCCTAAGCGGCAAAGGAAAATGTTAGCCATTGTAGATAAAGTGAAACTCTTAGACATGTTGAAAGAAGGAAAAAAGTTTGTGGATGTCGGCCGCTATTTTACGTAAACGTAAAAATTATTGTAAAATACTGTACCTATGTATGTCACGTCATCATCACCTCATTCACGGTAAGTTTTCTTATCACTTTCATAAAAATTTACGTTGCTTGCTGTTACTTATAATGTAAAGGGTGTTTTTTTAACAGTGCAGGGAGGGTTTATACAGTACGTAAACTTAAAAATAATTGTAAATGAGTATGTCATGTAATCACCACTTCATTCACCGTAATTTAATCTATCACTTTCATATAAATTTACGTTGCATGCTGTTATTTATGAAGTAAAGGGTGGTTTGTTAACAGTACAGGGAGGGTTTATACAGTGTAAACGTAAAAATAAATTAAAACATCTATGTACATATAGGATGATCCTACTCCGCGGTTTTCCTGGTTCACGCCGGGTCCCGGAACCGAACTATCGCGATAAGGGGGGGAACACTGTATATCTAAATTTATGTTTTTTACTATTTTTTACTGTTTTATTATTTGTAGGCTGGGAAATAAATTTTTTTTATCAATTAGATACTGAAATATGTTTTTTTCAATAAAAAAAATTTAAATACTGAAAATTTTTATTTTTTTAATACTTTAATATTTTTGCATATACCCCCCCCAAAAAAAATTTTTTTTGTCAAAATAAATCGCGCTACAGTGAAAACGCAAGCCAAGAAACGCGATACAGCGAAGGATCACTGTACCTCCTCAGCCATGGTCATTGCGAAATATTTTAAACTCTGGGATATTCACATACTTATTTTCAGTTGTCGGAGGAAGCCAAGTTTCACTGACACAGAGGATATTAATGTTGTAGTCTTTTGTTAGCATTATTATTTCCTCAAAATGAGCAAGAAGGGATGAGCGTTCACATGTACTAATGTTACATTCTTACCATGTTTCATCAGGATGGTATCCATAGTCATAGTTGTAGTTTGTTCTTGGGTTTGTCCATGATTTGTTCCAACTGTGTGATTCTGCTGGGAATTCATCATCATAGTGTGTTCTGGGGTTAGCCCATGGATCCTGGTGTCTGTACCTGCCGTTGGATGGGTAACGCTGATTTGAGAATGCGCCATGGTATGATTGGGCCTTCCCAAAATTTTGTAAGACTAGGTGAGTGTCTAGGGTTGCAAGAGTCATCTCTCCAGGAGAAGTCTCTTGTGCGTGAACGGCGATAAGAGAGGTTTGTATTGTGTCTCTTTCTGTAGTCTTGCAGATAGGGGATCGTTTCATAAGCTCTTTGCTGTTTATTCCGGTATGACTGTAGTTTGGGATATTTTGTAGATAATCCAGGTTGTGTCCATTGTTTGACCCTGCGATATGGCTGGACAATTGTGCCTGTAGGCCACTAATTCAGTTTGTAAGTCACATATTCAAATCCTTTCGATATCGTTTTTGCGAAGGAGACCCAATTAGGTTTGCGAGAAAGCTCCTTAATAAAGACTTCTTCAGAGGGAATGCCTTGATTTGTCAATATATTACATATCTCTCTCTCAAAGGGATTGCCAGGAATGCGAATATATATTTGAGCTGTAACCCTAGCACTTGCATTATTGGGTTACTGTAGCTGCGGGGGAGAGGACTTCGATGGAATGTTTAGATTAGAGACTGCTTCTATTTTGTCTTTTCTGTTTTCTTCACTGTTTTGCAGCCTATTGCTGGGTTGGTTATATGTGCTGGATGGTGTAATTTGGTTGTCCTGGTTAGCGATAGTTGTTGTATTGTTAGGAGTAGTGGAGAGGGGCTCTATATATTCTTCGCTGTTTTGCAACCTTTTACCAGGTTGGTGATTTGTGCTGGAAAGAATCTTGTTCTGTTTAGTGCCTGTTGTTGTGTTGTTAGGAGTAGTGGGGAAGGACGCTGTTGTTTCTTCACTATTTTATAACCTATAACTGAGTTGATTATTTGTGCTAGATGGTGTATTCAGGTTGTCTGGTTGACTATCACTTTTATCTGGATCTACCTCTTCTTCAATACCACTGTCACATTCGTCATTCAATGCACTGAGGGAATTGTGAGTGGAGACAGAAAATCTAGTTTGAAAAACCTGAGGGTTTCAACCTAGAATTATCTCTTTTAAGTAGGACAATGTCTGATTCTAGCAATTTATCCTTGTGTTATAAGGCTTTCACCTATTCAGCATCTGCTTCCAAAATTCTCACCTTATCTGCAAGGCTTTCTATCATTCGATGTAGGTCTCCTAGGTCGTGTGTTTTTTCAAACTCTATGGATATTACAACCGAAGTTTAAGATTGAAAGAGTTTGTCAAATTGACCATTTATTGAGATATTAAGGACACTTGTGCTAAAAGAGATTATATTTGTAATTATATCTGTTATTGCTTCCTCTTTTATGATGCGTTTACCACTGTGTTGTGGAAAGAGTTCCAGTACTTTTTGATAGTCGATTTTGCCATATTGTACTGCGTGGCGAGATCAGACACACGAACACCATTTTCATGCTTAGAAATTATTTCTTTCCTCATTTCAATTGTTATGCATCTAGGGTGCTTGACACTACTGTCACTAATTCTTTTAACTTTCTTAGGAGCCATAATAAGGGTATCTGAAAGGTAAAACAATGAAAAATAAAGCAAGAAATACTAACAGATCACAAACGAACTACACAGCGTGGGCACCAATACACAACTGAGAACTGGCGAGTGGGAAACATGGTCCCCTGGACAACACATTTGTGTTTGTGGGCTGGTTTTTGTTCGTGACATGGGGGTCAAAATTTTTTTGAAATTTTGTTCATGGGTTGCTTTGTTCGTGGGAACAAGCGTTCATGGGCTGGGGTCACCACTATATATATATATATATATATATATATATATATATATATATATATATATATATATATATATATATATATATATATATATATATATATATATATATATATATATATATATATATATGCATACAGTGCTCCCTTGTTATTGCGATGGTTCGAATCCACACCGGCCACGATAGGTGAAAATCCGCGAAGTAGGAGCACAATATATACATAGGTATTTTACATTTATTTTTACCTTTACTGTATAAACCCTCCCTGCACTGTTAACAAACCACCCTTTACTTTATTAATAACATCGTGCAAGTGTAAATTTATATGGACGTGATATTATGAAGATTGAAATAATCATTTAGAACAAACAGCAAACAAACTTTCGATATAATATCGTCACGGAAATGGAGTGTAAAAAATATATATATTTCATTTAAGTTTCCCATGTACGGTACAATATAAGTTTTCTTTGAACTGTATATGTTTTCTTTTTCTTTCAGCTGACACTATTGACGTTAAGATTTCGTGCAGATAGAATAATGTTTAGAACCAAGGAATATTAATAATACTATCATCTTAAAATTAGATAAACCCCAAACAAAGCAAAAGAGAGAGAGAGAGAGAGAGAGAGAGAGAGAGAGAGAGAGAGAGAGAGAGAGAGAGAGAGAGAGAGAGAGAGAGAGAGGAGAGAGAGAGAGAGAGAGAGAGAGAGAGAGAGAGAGAGAGAGAGAGAGAGAGAGAGAGAATATAATAATAAACTTCCCTCCGTTTTAAATTCACTCTCTCTCTTCATTTCCTAATGGAACTTAAAAAGGATGCATCCATTTACCATCAAAGTAGAGAAGAAAGAAACAGGGGAAGAAGAAGAAATCAAATGAGAAAGAGGAAATGAAAGATGACGACAATAATTGGGGAAAGACGTTGACAGAGAGAGAGAGAGAGAGAGAGAGAGAGAGAGAGAGAGAGAGAGAGAGAGAGAGAGAGAGAGAGAGAGAGAGAGAGAGAGAGAGAGAGAGAGAGAGAGAGAGAGAGAGAGAGAGAGAGAGAGAGAGAGGAGAGAGAGAGAGAGATTATTATTTATTAATTTATTGTGCCAAGGCGTCAGAAATTACATGAATTCATACAAATAATGCTTCAAATGGATACAAAACCAAGAATAGAACATAGTTTACAGGGAGGTGTACACATCGATAAAACATTGCTGCATACTAACACACAATTCACAGTATGGCAGCACAGAGTACATTATATACAAAAGTAAAGCTCAGAGAAACGCAGAATGCACAAACAGAATTATACAGCAACATACAGAAAATATATGTATAATTCAATATAATTAATGGCCACCAAAGTGAGGATAACGAGCAAGAATAACATCAAGGTTGTCATCATTAAGTAAAAATGAGCAGATCTGTATTAAGTTCTGACCTCGTGGTAAAACATCTCTCACTGTGGGGCACTGAAGACAATAGTGGTCAAGAGTGTTAGCATTAGGACGGTCGCATAATTTACAGGAGGTGTACTGTGGCATATCTAGAGTCTGGGAGACCTGCCATAAAGGCCGATACCCCATTCTGAGCCGAGCACTAACTACATTGTTTTTCCGCACCATTAACCCGCGTCTGCGATACTTGTAGCGACTGTGAAGAAAGTGATCATGGTGCTGTATGGACACACTGTTGGCCCTCTCCGTGTCCCTGCCCTGGACTGTCATGGCAAACCCAGCTGAGTAGATGATGTTACGTAGGCATCGGAGGGAGGGCTCAGCGTCCACAGCATGCCCATCCAGCATACAGGCCGCCTTGGCAAGACGATCCGCTGTGTCGTT
>JAXCGZ010017934.1:0-33184 GCA_037179515.1 Halocaridina rubra | reverse complement strand
TAACCTCAGACCACGACAGGCCGTGTAGGAGAGCACAATAAAACCAAGTAATCCCGACATTTTTCTTAAGATTTTTAATGTTTTTGAATGAATGTAGCCTTGAACACTGTCAAAAGTTATTGTTTTTTTATTTTAGCTTAGATTAGGTTAGCAAACAATTTCCAAAAGATTTCAAGGTCAAAGTCATTCAGAAAACATGCAAAACCATGGGAAAAATATAATTTGCACCTCAAAAAAATTTGCTATGAAAATAAAAAAGATTCATACATCGTTATTGGAACAACTATTGAACATGGCGCTCTATTCTAATTTGTAAATGAATAAATTTACGTTAATATTATTTTATTATCTATTACATAAAATATTGACCCAAAAATGTTAGAAATATGGGATTTTATATATATATATATATATATATATATATATATATATATATATATATATATATATATATATATATATATATATATATATATATATATATATATATATATATATATATATATATATATATATATATATATATATATATATATATATATATATAATAATTTTACCCAGAGCAGGATCTGAACCTAGGTTATATAAGCACTATGCCAAGTCACTACCAACTACACCACAGAAGGTCTTAAAAGGGAAACACACCTTACAGCTTTTATATGCTATTATAGGGATGAAGGCATTTTATCTGAATGCCACTCTGTTCATATTAAAGTTTCCCAACCTCACTCATGACTTCGTTTTCGCATTTTATAAGCACATTATCATACATGAACACATGAATAATATTTATCCCGACCGGGATTGGAACCTATGTCATATAATTATTATGCCAAGGCGCTACTAACTACACCACAGCAGGTCTTAAAAGGGAAACACACCTTACAGCTTTTATCTGCTATACTAGGGATGAACGCATTCTATCTGAATCCCACTATGTTCATATTACAGTTTCCCCCAACCTCACTAGTGGATTTGTTTTCGCCTCTAAATCAACTCCCAATATCATTCGGGATCAACAATAATCAAATAAGCACATTACCATATGTGAAAACATGAATAATTTTTACCCTGACTGGGATATGAACTTAGGTCAAATAAGTACTATGCCAAGGTGCTACCAACTACACCACAGAAGCTTTTGAAAGGGAAACACCCCTTACAGCTTTTATCTGCTATACTACGGATGAACGTATTCTATCTGAATGCCACTCTGTTCATATTACAGTTTCCCCCAACCTCACTCGTGGCTTCGTTTTCACATTGAATTCATCTCCTAATCTCATTCGGGACCAATAATACTCAAATAAGCATATTACCATATCTGAAAACATAAATAATTTTTACCCCGACTGGGACTTGAACCTAGGACACTACTGTGCTATCGTGGTACTTGACCAATGACATTATAAGCATCTATACATGACTGATGGCTTCACAAACTATAATAGAATTCCTAGAAAAACATGCCTGTAAGGGGATTATGAACCAGAAATTTCTATACAGTATATCTAATTTAGGCTTTTGCAGGCCACAGGCCAAATATGCAGTGCTGTGTCCTTAGCCTATGTACTGTACAGTACATAGGCTAAAGACACTTAATTAACACATTAAACAAACTATACAGTATCAATGAATAATAATACAGTGATAATAATGAAATAATACAGTACAATATAGTAATACATACATTAATATGTGAGTAAATAATGGGTAGGGTTTTGTGAGTAACTCGGTAGTTTGTAAGTAGGGAAGCTTATGTAAATACAATGGATGATATCCCCTGGGAAAAGGAATGTCAAAGCATACACATTCACCTGAAGCTCATATAACACGCTCACTCCTCTTAGCTCTTTGGGAATTAAGGGTTACCACAATTTCCACCCACCATCCTACCAAGGTCACCTACTTCTCAAGAGGGCATGAATCTTGTGCTGTGAGGCAAAAAATATTAAAATACTTCAATGAAATGAGCAAAACTTACTTTAACAATAACTTATTATTCGCATAACAGCATGTACACTGGCAAAGAGATAAGCAACATGGGGTATTATGGATTATACTGCATGAGTAATCGTGGCCAGCTCTATAAAGTCAGATCAATCTTTTCTCTCTCTGCCCATCTGTCAAGATAAAGAAGTTTTGTCTATTATTGTTTTTGCAAGAAGAGCAGCCTAAATGAGGAAAACGACATTATAAAACATCACTCCAAAACCTCTAATCAAGTGCATTATGATAACAGAAGATAGATTAAAAATATTAATTTATTCAACTACAAAATGATTTACACCAAGCACTGGCAATTCCCGCAATGGTGCTCAATTTCATAATGCATTGACTGTCTATTCCCTGGAGTTAATCAACAAAGATGAGAGAGGAAGGAAGTGTAAAATGGAATAAGAACTTCTTCCTCATCTTCAGCTCATGCGAGTAGCAATCTAACTGCCAATCAAGATAAAAAGAGCCATACACAACAACAAAATATTTTCTATTTTTTTTTATTTTGAATGTATTCATCAGCTGACACCAGGGGGGGGAACAATGCTAAATATAGGAAGGCACAAAGGCTCCAATTATAAGCTACCCATTGTCACTCCTCTAAGAAGTAGTTCATTGGGGAAGAGAAAAAGATAAAAATTGCCATTCCTTCCAACCCATACTTCTATATCACGTTTTATGCATCACCAGGTATATGAAGGGAGGCCTTTTTCTTCAACACCTCAATACTTGTCCCCACAAGTTGCCTCCTACAACATGCAGGGAATACGTGGATGGAATTCTTTCTCCTCCACAAATAGCATATTATCTTAGATGATAAACTCTGTAGCTACAGGCTCAGCCAAATGGATATTGAAACTATTATCATACACAAATACTTTTTCTTAGGAGTTTTGTGTCAATTAGTTCCTATCGAATTCATGAATGTCGGGCTCGTCACTTCTCAACTTGCGCATTCTAACGCCGAGTTACCACGGTCTCCCCTGATGCACATATATTATATTGCAAAAAAAATAGAGGTTACTATAAGTAACAAAATTAGTACAGACGCTCCCATAATTACGAGCAACCAAGCTACGAACAGTTGCAGATAACAAAAACCTACCCAGTATCTACCCATGTATTAATGCATGTATTACTGTGCAGAGCTACATTATTGTTACTGTATTAAAATTCAATAATACTTCAGCCTAAGCACTGTACAGTACCGAATACTGTACAGTCCTCTTTTTACGTAAACGCAACTTAAGAACAATTCTATCTGCGAACAGACTTTTGGAGCTTAAAGCGTTTGTAAGTAAAGGGAGTGTTTGTATTGCTGATGGCTCCTGTGAAATCGTTATAGGAAAAAATAGGCTAATATTAAGACTGATCACCATGCAATACTGTGGGGACCAAAGCAGCAGAGTGGTTACAATTCTTGACTCGGGTATTGACAGACACACAATTGAGACCACCGTGGGGCATTAGGAACGGCAGCCGGCGTGTTAACCTTCCGAGTGAGGAATGAGCGACACAAAACGTAAACACTCTTACCGAGCAGTATTGTAACTGATCGCGAGGAAAAGCTTCGATCAAGGTGAGACATAGGATGATTCACAGCACAGTAACCATCAGAAAGATATCTCCCATTATAAACACTTCTCTCAGTTATTCCGGCACTCTATTGCATATATCCTCATATCTGAAAAGAAAGGAATGAAATGGTGTGGAGGATGGAGGTGCCAGGATGAGGAGTTTTATGGATATTGTGAGGTGGGACATGAGGGTGTATGGTGTGATGGAGGAAGGTCCAGGGAATGAGGCAATATGGTGACGGTCGATTTGCTGCGGTGGCTCCTGACGGAAGAAGCCGAGAGATTTGACGATGGCGTCTGTATCGGTTCTTATAATGGCAAACAATGGGTTATTCAACTTTGCAAGTTTAAGTATGGGGTTATTGAACTTTACAAGTTTGATAATAGGGTTATTCAACTTTAAATGGGGTTGTGGAGGTTATTTATCTTTACAAGATACCTTTCAACTTATGTGGAATGACTGTGGTAGGGAAAAGACAGTTACTTATTGAATATTAAATCTCAACTCTACTGTAGATGTTTGTTAACGTTAACAACCATATTTAGCCATTATTACAATCTATATTAGCAGACTCACATTATTTATCACACTTCTACAAGATACAAGGATTGATACTCTCCCTCTCAGAGAAAAAGAAGAAAAAGAAAAAGGACGAAAAGTAAGAAGAAAAAGAACAAGAAATAGAAAAAGAACAAAAAGAAAAAGACAAGAGAAGGAAGAAAAACAAGGAGGAGACATAACCATTACTGTTCACTAGGGAGAAGAGGTCTTACAAGCTCAGTGTTCTGGCATCAAAATGAACATGTGCTTTCCTGTTAGTCATTCATTAGCCAATGACATGTATTCAAGAGCTAGTCAGCTGCCATTTATTGCCCAAATCTTATATTTTAATCTCATTTCTAAGATGATTTCTGTGTTCAGAGGAAGTAATATGTGCTGAGGAGCCTACTGAGTGTCTGTATGCCATTCTATGCTCCAATATGAATCTATTTGAATGAGGTGGACACAGATGTGTTGGAGCTAGGGGGATTAGGGGTGAATGTCCTTCCTAACATCTGCAGTGGCATTGAACACCCATTTGGCATCATACTTCCTGAGTTGAACGCTCTTAGCCACTGCAATATCAAAATGTAGATCTCGTTACTATATGTTCTCTAAGTGGCTTGACACCTCAGAGGCAACTTCTATCACTGAAGACTATCAGAAAAGTTCAAAACAAAAATACAGAAACAAATGGCAATTAAAAATGTTCGAAACAAAAAACACAGAAACATATATATATATATATATATATATATATATATATATATATATATATATATATATATATATATATATATATATATATATATATATATATATATATATATATATATATATATATATATATATATATATATATATATCCTACTGAAAATCTGGATTGATTTAAAGGGTTTTTTTCATAGACAATTTTGTTATAACGAAGGGTTAAAACCGTAAATAAATGGCATAGATTTCCTTAGCTAGTCACTCCCACTTCCCCTATAATAAGTATTTGTGACACTAAATGTCCTATTCAAAGTACATATAAAAGTATATAATTACCTTCAGTATTGAAAGCAGCTAACACTACACACGAGGGTGAACAGTGGTTGTAAACAATTCTTCTTCTTGCGCTGATCTGAGAAGAAAAAAAAAAGAGCGTCTAGAGGGAGCTTTCCACAAGAGTTTTGGGACCATGGAAAATGATATGTTTTTAGATATTTCATGACACTTGTATCAATATTTATATAACTATGGCCTTTATATATATATATATATATATATATATATATATATATATATATATATATATATATATATATATATATATATATATATATATATATATATATATATATATATATATATATATATATATATATATATATATATATATATATATATATATATATATATTACACCTGTGTAAGTAGGCATATTAATCAATAGGTATGTCCTTTAGATTTCTTGCGTTACTTTTTATTTTATTTTCTAGGATTATAGAGCAGTAAAAACCAGATTTTTGGGACTTTTCTTATTGGTTTATAAAGCAAGTCAACAAATGAATGAATAAAAGAAAGGTCCATACTGTATATAAAACAAAGAAAAACAAGTATATAAGTAAACATAGAAATTATAAACTAAAGTTTCATATACAAAAGAAATAATCATCATAGCAATACAATATTTATAACAAATGGTATATTCAAAATCAAATAAAGAGCAAGACATAAAATTCTATAAATATTTGTATACAGCATATATATATATATATATATATATATATATATATATATATATATATATATATATATATATATATATATATATATATATATATATATATATATATATATATATATATATATATATATATATATATATATATATATATATATATATATATATATATATGATGTTATACATACCACTTATGAGACATAAATATAACATTAAATAAACAAACAAATAAAGTAGTGCAAGAGTTATATAATAATTATAAAAAATAACAAATTATAATTAGGTATATTAATTAATCATCTAAGGTATATCTATTAAGACTAACCAAGCCTAGCCAAGACTGCACAGCAGTCAGAAATAAAGCAAACAGAATTTTAGGATTTATCTCAAGAAGCGTCAGCAATAGGACGGAAAAAGTTATTTTGCAGCTCTATCTTGCATTAGTTAGGCCCCATTTAGATTATGCTGTGCAATTCTGGTCACCCTATTATAGAATGGAAATTGAATCCTTGGAGAGAGTGCAACGAAGAATGACCAAGATGATACACAATATCAGAAATCTACCATATGAGGACAGATTAAAAAAACTTAATCTACATTCTCTAGAGAGGCGAAGAGTTAGGGGGGATATGATTGAAGTGTATAAATGGTTTAAAGGGATTAACAAGGGAGATATTAATAAAGTTTTAAAAATTCATGATCAAACCAGAACTCGTAATAATGGATTTAAGCTTGATAAATTTAGGTTCAGAAGGGAAATTGGTAAAAATTGGTTTGGTAATAGAGTAGCTGATGCATGGAACAAGCTTCCTAGTATGATAGTAAATGCCAATACCTTAGACACCTTCAAATGTAGATTAGATAGACATATGACAGAGGTAGGGTGGGTATGAATAGGTTAGTGCTTATTAGAAAAATCATAAAAAGAAAAACAGAATAAATAAGTAGAGTAGAATAGAATAGGTTAGACATGCTGAAAATACAATTCAAAAATGGAGCTGCCTCGTGTGTGCCAGTAGGCATGTTGCAGTGTCCTCTATTCTTATGTTCTTAAGTTGTAGAAATAAAAAGTCATTAATAATATCACTCGAAGCCAGGCCTAGTGACGAGGAAATAATGGCAACAAAAATATGGAATTATCAAAACCTGAAGTAGCCAAGGCTATTTACAGCCTGAGACATGGTGAGACTAAGAGAAATATTTATACAATATAATAGGCTACACAAATCTTAAGTAAAAATAACAAGTCTGTCAATATTCAATAATCTTATTTTCAGTAAGTCTGCTTCATGTACATGTTCAAACATGGCCTACCAATAAAGGCGTCATAAAAAAACCAACTCTGTTTACACATGAATTTTACCTTAAAACTATTATTATCTAATAAATCTATCAATACATTTTTACCAATGTATACTGACAATATATATTACTTACATTTTCTGGCTCTCATGGGTACAAAATATATAAAAATCAATTAAAATGTAACACAAGAAAATAATACACATGAGGTGTCTGTTTACATTTCTGGACGCTTCTTCTTTCTTTTTCTATTAAGAGATGGTGGCGCCAAATTAACATTTCTTATCTGTTACCAGATATATATATATATATATATATATATATATATATATATATATATATATATATATATATATATATATATATATATATATACATACATGCCAAAAATACGCAATCTCAGTTATGATGAGAGGCTGAGGGAATTAGACTTACCATCACTCGAATCTAGAAGAGTGAGGGGGGATATGGTGACAGTCTTTAAATTCCTTCATGGTTATGATAGAGTGGATAGGGATCGATATTTTGATATGGCTGGCTCTAGAACTAGAGGTCGTAGTTTGAAGCTTGGTAAGAAAACTTCTTTGCAGGATGTAAGGAAATACTTTTTCAGTGTAAGAGTAGTTGATAATTGTAATTCGCTAAGCGAGGAGGTAGTTAATGCTATCTCAATCCATAGTTTTAAGGACAGGTACGATAAGTATCACTAAGTATAAAATGGAACCGATGAGGAGACGGGAAGATACGAGCTTTGGGCTCTTTCCCGTAAACACAATTAGGTAATCACAATTAGGTAATCACATGCATACATGCAAGGGCCAGGGGTGGGGATGAGCCATCACTACTTGATCAAGTGTTCACAGATAATGTGTTGGATATTGAAAAAATTGAGTATAAACCACCAATTGGAAAGAGTGACCACTGTGTGTTGTTGATGGAGTATATCATTGAAGATATTCTTCCTGAGAGTAGAGGCACTGAGGACATGAGGAGGAACTATCGGAAAGGAGATTACATCAAAATGAATGAGCTTTTTGCAGTTCTTGACTGGAGAACCTTATTTTACAACAAATCTGTACAAGAAATGTATGACATCTTTTGTGAGAAATATGGGAAGATAGTAGATTGCTGCATACCTGTCACCAAAGTAGGTGTAATTCATGCCAGAGAGAAATGGTTCGATAATGGGTGTAAAAGAGCTAAGGAGTGGAGAGACAAAAGCTGGAAAAGGTATAGGAGGAGAAAAAACAAATGCCTGGCAAACCTACAAAAGACCAAGAAATGATTACCTAAGTGAAAGAAGAGAGGCAGAGAGAGACTATGAAAGGGACATCACCAGGAAGGCTAAAGAAAATCCCAAGCTTTTCCACAGCTTTATCAGAGGAAAACTGAAGGTAAAAGAACAGGTTTCAAGGCTTAAGAGAGTGGATGGAAGCATCACTGAGACGGATGAAGATATCTACAAAGAATTGAACAAGGTGTTTTGGTCAGTATTTACAGTAGAAAATACCCCACCCCCTCTGATTGCAGAGATACAAGATTATGGGCCGGTATGAGAGAACATCAACCTTTCAGTCACAGAGGTATGCAATGCGCTGATGGAGTTAGATGTACATAGAATTACAGGTCCTCATGTACTTAAAAATGCGCAAACTCAATATCAGCGGCACTCAGTATCATATTTAAAAAGTCACTGGAGCCAGGGGAGATTCCAAGATGCTGGAAACAAGCAAACGTGATACCTATCTTCAAAAAGGTAAGGAGGGATACGGCTCTAAACTATAGACCAGTTTCTTTGACCAGCATAGTTTGCAAAGTTGGAGAAACTACTAAAGAAACATATCTCTCTTCACTTGGAGTCCTTCAATTTTTTGTCAGTGAGGCAACATGGCTTCAGAAAAGGTAGGTCAACAGTAACAAACTTATTAGAATTTTATGATGTGGTAAGCCGAATCTTACAGGAAAGAGAGGGCTGGGCAGATTGCATATTCCTAGACTTCCAGAAAGCATACACTGTTCCACATGGGAGACTTATTAGGAAGCTGCAAGCAATGCCTATAATAGGTGGAAATGTCTTGGAATGGATAAAAACTTATTTAGAAGGAAGGGAAAAGAGGGTTAGAGTAAGATACTCAGTGTTTGAATGGAGAAGAGTTAGTTGTGGAGTTCCATAGGGTTCAGTTTTAGGGCCACTTTTGTTCCTTGTATATGTAAATGACCTGCCAGTCTGTAAATTCATTCACGAATATGTTTGCATATTATGCAAAGTTTGTGAAAAAAGTAAGGACACGAGAACAATGGCAGAGAACTTCAGGAAGATCTAATTAGTCTCCATGAGTGGCCAGAAAAGTGGCTAATGAATCCAATACTTCAAAATGTAAGGTAATGAGAATGGGTACAAGTGAAAGAAGGCACAACCTTGACTATAAATATATATATATATATATATATATATATATATATATATATATATATATATATATATATATATATATATATATATATATATATATATATATATATATATATATATATATATATATATATATATATATATATATATATATATATATATATATATATATATATATATATATATATATATATATATATATATATATATATATATATATATATATATATATATATATATATATATATATATATATATATATATATATATATATATATATATATATATATATATATATATATATATATATATATATATATATATATATATATATATATATATATATATATATATATATATATATATGTGTGTGTGATTACCTAATTGTGATTACCTAATTGTGTTTACGGGAAAGAGCCCAAAGCTCGTATCTTCCCGTCTCCTGATCGGTTCCATTTTTAGACTTAGTGATACTTATCATACCTGTCCTTAAAACTATGGATTGAGGTAGCATTAACTACCTCCTCGCTTAGCGAATTCCAATTATCAACTACTCTTACACTGAAAAAGTATTTCCTTACATCCTGCAAACAAGTTTTCTTCCGAAGCTTCAAACAATGACCTCTAGTTCTAGAGCCAGCCATATCGAAATATCGATCCCTATCCACTCTATCATAACCATGAAGGAATTTAAAGACTGTCACCATATCCCCCCTTACTCTTCTAGCTTCGAGTGATGGCAAGTCTAATTCCCTCAGCCTCTCATCATAACCGAGATTGCGTATTTCTGGCACCAGTTTCGTGGCATGTCTTTGAACTTTTTCAAGCTTAGCTATGTGCTTTTTCAAGTGCGGATTCCAAAAGGGGGCTGCATATTCGAGTTTTGGCCTCACATAGGTTACATAAATATTTCTGAACATTTCCTTGTCCATGTGCCTGAAGGCTACCCTTACATTTGATAAGAATGCATATGCTGCCCTTACTACGCCATTTATATGTATTTCTGGAGACAAATCTGCCAATATGTTTACTCCTAGATCTCTCTCATTTTCTGTCTCCTGAAGTTGTACTCCAGCCACCGAGTAGTCAAGCTTGGGCCTTCTTGCACTTGTACCCATTCTCATTACCTTACATTTTGAGGTATTGAATCTCATTAGCCACTTTTCTGACCACTCATGCAGATTATTTAGATCCTCCTGAAGTTCTCTACCATTGTTCTCGTTTTTTACTTTCTTCACAATCTTTGCATCATCTGCAAACATATTCATGAATGAATTTACAGACTCTGGTAGGTCATTTACATATACAAGGAACAAAAGTGGCCCTAAAACTGAACCCTGTGGAACTCCACTACTAACTCTTCTCCATTCAGACACTGAGTGTCTTACTCTAACCCTCTGTTCCCTTCCTTCTAAGTAAGTTTTTATCCATTCCAAGACATTTCCACCTATTCTAGCCATTGATTGCAGCTTCCTAATAAGTCTCCCATGTGGAACAGTGTCAAACGCTTTCTGGAAGCCTAGGAATATGCAATCTGCCCAGCCCTCTCTTTCCTGTAAGATTTGGCTTACCTCATCATAAAATTCTAATAAGTTTGTTACTGTTGATCTTCCTTCTCTGAAGCCATGTTGCCTCACTGACAAAAAGTTGAAGGATTCCAAGTGAAGAGAGATATGTTTCCTTAGTAGTTTCTCCATAAGTTTGCAAACTATGCTGGTCAAGGAAACTGGTCTATAGTTCAGAGCCGTATCCCTCCCTCCCTTTTTGAAGATAGGTATCACATTTGCTTGTTTCCAGCATCTTGGAATCTCCCCCGACTCCAATGACTCCTTAAATATGATACTTAGTGCCACTGATATTGTGTTTGCGCATTTTTTAAGCACATGAGGGGATATGTCATCAGGACCTGTAGCTTTATGAACATCTAAATCCATCAGCGCTTTGCATACCTCTGTGGCTGTAAGGTTGATGTTCTCTAATACCGGCCCTTGAGCTTCTATCACTGCAATCTGAGGGGGTGGGGTATTTTCTACTGTAAATACTGACTGAAACTCCTTGTTCAATTCTTTGCAGATCTCTTCGTCCGTCTCAGTGATGCTTCCATCCGCTCTCTTTAGCCTTAAAACCTGTTCTTTTACCTTCAGTTTTCCTCTGATAAAGCTGTGGAAAAGCTTGGGATTTTCTTTAGCCTTCCTGGTGATGTCCCTCTCATAATCTCTCTCTGCCTCTCTCCTTTTACTTAGGTAGTCATTTCTTGCTCTTTTGTAGGCTTGCCAGGCATTTATGTTTTTTCTCCTCCTATACCTTTTCCAGCATTTGTCTCTCCACTCCTTAGCTCTTTTACACCCATTATCGAACCATTTCTCTCTGGCATGAATTACACCTACTTTGGTGACAGGTATGCAGCAATCTACTATCTTCCCATATTTCTCACAAAAGATGTCATACATTTCTTGTACAGATTTGTTGTAAAATAAGGTTCTCCAGTCAATAACTGCAAAAAGCTCATTCATTTTGATGTAATCTCCTTTCTGATAGTTCCTCCTCATGTCCTCAGTGCCTCTACTCTCAGGAAGAATATCTTCAATGATATACTCCATCAACAACACACAGTGGTCGCTCTTTCCAATTGGTGGTTCATACTCAATATTTTCAATATCCAACACATTATCTGTGAACACTAGATCAAGTAGTGATGGCTCATCCCCACCCCTGGCCCTTGTTGGTTCCATTACATGTTGGTGTAGGAAATTCCCTTGTACGCAATCTATGAATCTTGCCCCGAATGAGTCCTCACCACTGTGTGGGTCAAGATTTATCCAATCTATCTCTTTATGATTAAAGTCTCCCATAATCAAAATCCTACATTTTTTCTCCCGTGCCATGTTAACAACTGAGTTTATGACTTTAATAGTACCTATATGACTTTCCTCATAAATTTCAAGCCTATTTTGGTTCCTTGGTGGGTTGTATACAACAGTTATTATAATGCTCTCTGACCCAGTATTTATGCGAGCAACAAGAAATTCCCTGAACTCACTTTCTATAGCCAAGTTTATTTCTTCAACTTGAATCCTCTCACTTATGAGCAGTGCTATCCCTCCACCAGTCCTCTCAGATCTTTCGACCCTTAGTATTCTGAAGCCCTTAGGAAAAACTGTGACACTGGTTATGTCCTCACTCAACTTAGTCTCTGTAATTGCTACTATATCTGCCTTACTGTTGTGAATCCTATCTTTTAATCCTACTGCCTTACCAGCTAATCCATCAGCATTTGTGTATAACAATCTTAATGAGGCCCCATCCCCTGATCTTCTGTCATTATCTTCTTTATCTCCCCTTTGTCTGGAAGTATTCTGTAACAAAAATTTTTCTTCTCTTCTTCATTTCTTTCATCATTTAACCTTCTTGCCTCTTGCAACAAGTTTTTGATCTTTCCCATCTCTTCCTGTGTTCTGTATCGTCTAATGAACACTTCTTTGCATTCTTGAAGGTCTTTTAGACTTTTTTTTCTCAACAATATTTCCCTACATGTTTCCCCTCTCTCAAAGGTTACTTTTGTTGGTCTCGGCTTTCCTTCCCTCGAATATTTACCTAGTTGGTGTATGTTTACAATATCCTCAGGACCACATACTAGCCTGCTGGCTAGTACAGTGGTAACGCGCTGGCTTCGCATTCACGAGGTCGAAAGATCGGTTCCCGTCCAAGACCGAGAGTTTAAGCTGTTTACTGGCAGGAACTGCTGTGTTTGGACACCACAGTGGGGGGTTGGGGCTTGCCCTGGCTGACGAATACCCATTGTATTGAAATGGAAATAAAGTTTATTATTATTATTCTTATCAGGTCTACAACCCTAGCTTTATTTTCTTGTGTGTGTGTGTGTGTGTGTGTGTGTGTGTGTGTGTGTGTGTGTGTGTGTGTGTGTGTGTGTGTGTGTGTGTGTTGTGTCTTAGGTTCGAGTCCCGGTCAGGAACAAAATATGATTCAGATTTCTTATGAATATAATTACATTTTGTAAACAAAATTACTTTTCACAAACCACATTCATATAAAAAAAAAACTAACAAAGAATTAAAATCAAGAACAAAAAATTTACAAAATATTAATGCAGACATACATAAAATATACACAGAGACAGAGGACTTGCCATACTGCAACCGAACTGTTGCCTATAAAAATTGTCATTAAAAGAAATTATTACTCACACTGAGCCTGATAAGCTTAATAATTGTTGCTATTGGTAAGGGGAAATCCTTTTTAAAAGTCTCAAGTTTCTCACCAAGGAAATTAAGTACAGTATATATTGGGGCATATGTAAAAAGTAACTCAACATCAAGGTTGAGTAGTTTAAATACCATTAATGGGAACATTTAATATCCGGAATATCTGAATGAAATCTTCTGAGTGCCTAAGATGCGACTGGGAAAATTTACCTAGATATGGGGATAGTCAACTGGCAAACCACTTGGCAAGTTTTGTAGTGAAAGAGTCGCGACAGGAAAAAATAGGACGAAAAGGAATATTTTCCTTTTGTGGAAGCTGCAGGATGAATAACTTTAAATTTCTCAAGGAGTGTCCTCTGTCACATTTTGTTCCGAACATTTTTTTATTGAGAGTGGGGCTGCAACCTTTACTAAGGAATTTTTGGAAAATTTTTCATAAGTATTGGAGACATTAGGGAGTTGCAATGGTTTATCTACATAAATTTCTCCTATCTAAAAGTACGATTTTTCGTCATCTTTTTATTTTAGCGAATTAATAGCCAGGAGAAACCTTCTAGGAAGTGAACCTTACTTTACTGAGTAAATTAAGAATGACCCCCTTCAGGCACATGCTATTCCTATCAAATTATTATTAGCACAATACTTGTCAAAACCGACCATAAAATCAAGAAAATTGAGGACACCTCATACCACAAACTATCATTAATTAATTTTTCCCATTTTAATTTCATTGATTTGGAGTGGAGCGCTTGAGAAGGGGTCCAGTTAGGACCCGAAATATAGTGATATTTTCTATGTGTTGTTTCACTGATGAGCTTCCTTACAATTTAGAAGTTGAATGGAAACAGTTTGTGCTTATATATATATATATATATATATATATATATATATATATATATATATATATATATATATATATATATATATATATTTTTTTTTTTTTTTTTTTTTTTTTTTATTATTTTTTTTTTAGAGTGTGACACCGGGACAGGCAGAAACTGCCCTCATCAACAAAGGCCCGGGCACGAGAAACTACCAAGGCGAAGGAAAAGAAAAAGGTTAAGGGCAAGGTAGAGATGAGGTAATGTCACACAAAGGAAAACGACAGGCAAAAATAAACAGTCAAAGTAAAGAGGGCCCAGAGATATGGAGGACTAGGCTCTGAGATGACGATAGATCTGCTTTTTGAAGGATGAAAGGTCATAAGAATTAGGAAAGACAGAAGGAGGAAGAGAGTTCCAGAGTCTGGAGGTAGATGGGAAGAAGCAGTCGCTGCACCGACCAATCCGCGAGTTACAAATCTCCACACAGTACCTGTGAGATGAGGCCGCTTGGCGAGTGTTACACGGCCTCGGCAGTGGAGGAGGGATGCAACTCGCCAACTCATCAGAGCAGCGATGGAAGTAGTAGCGATAGAAAAGCGAAATGGAAGATACCTTACGGCAAAGAGAGAGAGAGAATCCAGGTTAGAAGTAAGAGAAGGATCATTAATGAGTGTGACTGCCTTAGATTCAACCCTATCAAGAAGATAAGTAAAGGAAGAAGCAGGGGCAGATAAGACCTTTGTAAATTTTAAGTAACTGCAATGAGGAAAAGTAATAACGAAAACGAAACCAAACCCCCAATTCTTTGGATAAAGATTTAGAAATTTGGATTATGTGATTCCTCCAAGACAAGTTAGAGGCTATATGGATTCCTAATATATTGATAGAGTTAAGAGGGTAAATTTCATTAGTTTCGAAGACAATAGGGTTATCAGGAGGAGAAGAAGATAAAGAGATAGCCAGAAACTGTGTCTTGGAGGCATTGAATTTAACTAAATTTTGAGTGCCCCATTCAGATACTCTCTGCAAATCAGAGTTAAGAGTAGAAGAAAGAGTGATACGAGATTGATTACTAGTAGCAGATGAAAGTTGTGAAGAAAAGGCAGAGGAAAAGTGAAGGGTAGAATCATCAGCAAAGGCATGAAGAGAGGAAGATGGGGATTTTAGAAGATCATTGATGAAGAGAAGGAAGAGAGTAGGTGAAAGAACAGAGCCCTGTGGAACACCACTGGAAACAGAGAAAGGGCTAGATGTCGCGCCATCAACAACTACAGATATAGAACTGTCGGTAAGAAAACTGGAAATCAGAGAACAGAAAGAAGGGGTAAAGCCATAGTCAGGGAGTTTGGCCAACAGAGCCTTGTGGCAGACTCTGTCAAAAGCCTTAGAGATATCAAGGGAGACGACAAAGGATTCCCTATAGTTCCTCAGAAAAGATGACCATACATGAGTAAGACAGGACAGGAGATCACCAGTGGATCTTGCCTTGCGGAAGCCGTACTGGTGATCGGAGATAAGTGAGTTAGATTCAAGGCGTTTCAAGAAGTGAGCATTGAGCAAAGTTTCGAAAACTTTAGCAATAGTGGAGGTTAGAGCAATAGGTCGGTAGTTAGAAGGAATAGAGCGGTCACTCTTCTTAGGAACAGGTTGAACTAGAGCATGCTTCCAAGATGAAGGATAGATACTGGTTGACAGAATGAGGCGAAAAAGACGGCAAAGCACTGGAGCCAGTTCATCTGCAAACTAATTAACGAACCTTGCAGGGATACCATCAGGACCAGTTGCCTTGTTTGTCTTTAGTGAGCGAAGAACCTTATGAACTTTGCGTGAAGAAAGGATAAGGGAGGGCATAGGGTTAGAGAGGGGGAAAGACTGAGGAACAGGTGCGCTGGAATCGTTGATAGAAGAGTTGGCAGAAAAATGAGAGCCAAGAGAGTGGCTTTGTCAGTGGGAGAGCAAGCTATAGAACCATCAGAACGAATGAGAGAGGGAAGGCTTGAGTTACAGAAGTTTTTGGAGAGGTTTTTGGCTAAGGACCAGAAGCATTTGTCAGTGGGAGAGGAGTTAAGGTCATCAATTTTCCTTCTTATAAAGGAAGCCTTAGACCTTCGAATCTGAGCTGTACAGTGATTCCTAGCTATAATAAAAGCAGAGCGAGTTAAATCGGAAGGAGAGGCTTGGTAAGATCGGTGAGCCTGATTCCTAGCCTGGATAGCCATGGAGCAGGCACTGTCAAACCAAGGTTTAGGGGGAGAGAAAGTTTTTGTAGAAGAGGGGATGTACGCCTCCATTCCCGTGGTCATGATCTCGGCAACTTTTACAGCTACCCAATCAGGGTTGCGGGACCGAAAGCAGTAGTCATCCCATGGGAAGTCAAAGAGAAAGTTACTTAAATTTTCATATTGGGTTCGCTCGAAGTGCCAAAGGCGGCGTTGAGTTGGAAGGATTGGTGGTGGGGGAGCGAAAATGAAAGAGACAGAGATCATGGAGTGGTCAGATTTACCGAGAGGGGAAAGCACAGAATAAGAATAGTTTGAAGGGTTAGAAGTAAAAAATAGGTCAAGAGTGTTTGCAGCATGTTCGTGACGATCAGGAACGCGAGTAGGATGTTTGATAATTTGCTCCAGATCGTGAGTAATAGAGAAAGCAAGAGCCTCGCTTCCTCCCACATCAGTGTGAGAAGAATGAAGCCACTCACTGTGGTGTACATTGAAGTCTCCAATGTAGAGAACTCCGGCATGTGGGTGAGAAGATAGCAAAGACTCATGGCACGAGGAGAGATATTCAAAGAAAGACACAAACTCGGTGGAGTTTGGGGAACAGTAGCAGAAGCAAAGGATGATAGTGGTAGTGGAGAGATAGACTTTTAGCCAGAGAACATCAAAGTCAGGAGATCCAAGGTCCATGAGCCTCACAGTAGGAGTGTTAATGTTGCAGTAAGCACAGACGCCACCTTTGGAACGAAAACGAGTATACAGATTATAGTGGGAGATTTGGAAAGGGTCAGTGGAAGCATGTATAGACAACTGGGTTTCAGATAGGAGGAGGAGGTTTGGGAGGAAAGTGCCCAAGTGCTGTTCCACAGACGAAAGATTAGAGTTCAGCCCAGGGATGTTTGAATAGTGAAGAGTGAAAGAAGCAGAGCTATTGGGAGGTGCAAGGTTAAGAGCAGAACCATTACTACCACCAGGCGTGTCTGCCCTCAAGCCAATGGTGGTGTCAACACGATCCCCGGAGATTCTTTGCACCCCACTATGCCGGTTACTGGGGGCCATTAGTTGTGAACCTTCCATAAATAATGACAAAATGTGAGGAAAAAGAAAGTAAAAGAGACAGATGTGCAGAATGTTGTGACTTGTCAAATGTAATGAAAAAGCAATAGATGTGTAATGAATATGCCAGAGTATACAGTGTAGAAATTAGGCATGAGGAAAGAACCGTCCTGAAGGAAGACTCAACCTGGAACTGTCTGGACCAGTCCTAGTTGCATCCTAATACCTTCAGTCGTAGTCTTTCAATGGGCGGCTGGTGCCATGGCCAACCTACTATCCATATATATATATATATATATATATATATATATATATATATATATATATATATATATATATATATATATATATATATATATATATATATATATATATATATATATATATATATATATATATATATATATATATATATATATGTATATGTATATGTATATGTATATGTATATGTATATGTATATGTATATGTATATGTATATGTATATGTATATGTATATATATATATATATATATATATATATATATATATATATATATATATATATATATATATATATATATATATATATATATATATATATATATATATATATATATATATATATATATATATATATATATATATATATATATATATATATATATATATATATATATCATAGTATGCATTAGAATTTATATGATATTCTCTAATTGTATGGTATTTCTATAACTGTTGACGGTTGTTTTTTCCATTGCTGGTGAAATGTGTGTGTGTGTGTGTGCGCGTACCTAATTGTTTACCTAATTGTGCTTACGGGAAAGAGCCCAAAGCTCGTATCCTACCGTCTCCTGATCGGTTCCATTTTATACTTAATGATACTTATCATACTTGTCCTTAAAACTATGGATTGAGATAGCGTTAACTACCTCCTCGCTTAGTGAATTCCAATTATCAACTACTCTTACACTGAAAAAGTATTTCCTTACATCCTGCAAAGAAGTTTTCTTCCGAAGCTTCAAACTATGACCTCTAGTTCTAGAGCCAGCCATATCAAAATATCGATCCCTATCCACTCTATCATAACCATGAAGGAATTTAAAGACTGTCACCATATCCCCCCTCAATCTTCTAGCTTCCAGTGATGGTAAGTCTAATTCCCTCAGCCTCTCATCATAACTGAGATTGCGTATTGCTGGAACCAGTTTCATGGCATGTCTTTGAAATTTTTCAAGCTTAGCTATGTGCTTTTTCAAGTGTGGATTCCAAAAGGGGGCTGCATATTCAAGTTTTGGCCTCACATATGTTACATAAATATTTCTGAACATTTCCTTGTCCATGTGCCTGAAGGCTACCCTTACATTTGATAAGAATGCATATGCTGTCCTTACTATGCCATTTATATGTATTTCTGGAGACAAATCTGCCAGAATGTTTTCTCATAGATCTCTCTCATTTCCTGTCTCTTGATGTTGTACTCCAGCCACCGGGTAGTCAAGCTTGGGCCTTCTTGCACTTGTACCCATTCTCATTTCCTTACATTTTGAGGTACTGAATTTCATTAGCCACTTTTCTGACCACTCATGCAGACTATTTAGATCCTCCTGAAGTTCTCTACCATTGTTCTCGTTTTTTACTTTCTTCACAATCTTTGCATCATCTGCAAACATATTCTTGAATGAATTTACAGACTCTGGTAGGTCATTTACATATACAAGGAACAAAAGTGGCCATAAAACTGAACCCTGTGGAACTCCACTACTAACTCTTCTCCATTCAGACACTGAGTGTCTTACTCTAACCCTCTGTTCCCTTCCTTCTAAGTAAGTTTTTATCCATTCCAAGACATTTCCACCTATTCTAGCCATTGCTTGCAGCTTCCTAATAAGTCTCCCATGTGGAACAGTGTCAAACTCTTTCTAGAAGTCTAGGAATATGCAATCTGCCCAGCCCTCTCTTTCCTGTAAGATTCGGCTTACCTCATCATAAAATTCTAATAAGTTTGTTACTGTTGATCTACCTTCTCTGAAGCCATGCTGCCTCACTGACAAAAAGTTGAAGGATTCCAAGTGAAGAGAGATATGTTTCCTTTGTAGTTTCTCCATAACTTTGCAAACTATGCTGGTCAAGGAAACTGGTCTATAGTTCAGAGCCGTATCCCTCCTTCCCTTTTTGAAGATAGGTATCACATTTGCTAGTTTCCAGCATCTTGGAATCTCCCCTGACTCCAGTGACTTTTTAAATATGATACTTAGTGCCACTGATATTGAGTTTGCGCATTTTTTAAGTACATGAGGGAATATGTCATCAAGGACCTGTAGCAATATGAACATAACTCCATCAACGCTTTGTATACCTCTGTGGCTGTAAGGTTGATGTTCTCTAATACCAGCCTTTGAGTTTCTATCTCTGCAATCTGAGGGGGTCGGGTATTTTCTACTGTAAATACTGACTGAAACTCCTTGTTCAATTCTTTGCAGATCTCTTCATCCGTCTCAGTGATGCTTCCATCCGCTCTCTTTAGCCTTAAAGCCAGTTCTTTAACCTTCAGTTTTCCTCTGATAAAGCTGTGGAAAAGCTTGGGATTTTCTTTAGCCTTCCTGGTGATGTCCCTCTCATAGTCTCTCTCTGCCTCTCTCCTTTTACTTAGGTAGTCATTTCTTGCTCTTTTGTAGGTTAGCCAGCCATTTATGTTTTTTCTAATCCTATACCTTTTCCAGCATTTGTCTCTCCACTCCTTAGCTCTTTTACACTCATTATCAAACCATTTCTCTCTGGTATGAATTACACCTACTTTGGTGACATGTATGCACCAATCTACTATCTTCCCATATTTCTCACAAAAGATGTCATATATTTCTTGTACAGATTTGTTGTAAAATAAGGTTCTCCAGTCAATAACTGCAAAAAGCTCATTCATTTTGATGTAATCTCCTTTCGGATAGTTCCTTCTCAAGTCCTCAGTGCCTCTACTCTCAGGCAGAATATCTTCAATGATATACTCCGTCAACAACACACAGTGGTCGCTCTTTCCAATTGGTGGTTCATACTCAATATTTTCAATATCCAACACATTATCTGTGAATACTAGATCAAGTAGTGATGGCTCATCCCAACCCCTGGCCCTCGTTGGTTCCATTACATGTTGGTGTAGGAAATTCCCTTGTACGCAATCTAGGAATCTTGCCCCAAATGAGTCCTCACCACTGTGTGGGTCAAGATTTATCCAATCTATCTCTTCATGATTAAAATATCCCATAATCAATATCCTACATTTTCTCTCCCGTGCCATGTTAACAACTGAGTTTATGACTTCAATAGTACCTATATGACTTTCCTCATAAACTTCTAGCCTATTCTGGTTCCTTAGTGGGTTATATACAACTGTTATTATTATGCTCTCTGACCAAGTGTTTATGTGAGCAACAAGAAATTCCTTGAACTCACTTTCTATAGCCAAGTTTATTTCTTCAACTTGAATCTTTTCACTTATGAGCAGTGCTATCCCTTCACCAGTCCTCTCAGATCTTTCAACCCTTAATATTCTGAAGCCCTTAGGAAAAACTGTGACACTGTTTATGTCCTCATTCAACTTAATCTCTGTAATTGCTACTATATTTGCCTTACTGTTGTGAATTCTATCTTTTAATTCTACTGCCTTACCAGCTAATCCATCAGCATTTGTGTATAACAATCTTAATGAGGCCCCATCCCCTGATCCTCTGTCATTATCTTCTTTATCTCCCCTTTGTCTGGAAGCACTCTGATATGAAAATTTTTCTTCTCTTCTTCATTTCTTTCCTCATTTAACCTTCTTGCCTCTTGCAATAAGTTTTTGATCTTTCCCATCTCTTCCTGTGTTCTTTGTGTGTGTGTGTGATTACCTAATTGTGATTACCTAATTGTGTTTACGGGAAAGAGCCCAAAGCTCGTATCTTCCCGTCTCCTGATCGGTTCCATTTTTAGACTTAGTGATACTTATCATACCTGTCCTTAAAACTATGGATTGAGATAGCATTTACTACCTCCTCGCTTAGCCAATTCCAATTATCAACTACTCTTACACTGAAAAAGTATTTCCTTACATCCTGCAAACAAGTTTTCTTACGAAGCTTCAAACTATGACCTCTAGTTCTAGAGCCAGCCATATCGAAATATCGATCCCTATCCACTCTATCATAACCATGAAGGAATTTAAAGACTGTCACCATATCCCCCCTTACTCTTCTAGCTTCGAGTGATGGCAAGTCTAATTCCCTCAGCCTCTCATCATAACCGAGATTGCGTATTTCTGGCACCAGTTTCGTGGCATGTCTTTGAACTTTTTCAAGCTTAGCTATGTGCTTTTTCAAGTGCGGATTCCAAAAGGGGGCTGCATATTCGAGTTTTGGCCTCACATAGGTTACATAAATATTTCTGAACATTTCCTTGTCCATGTGCCTGAAGGCTACCCTTACATTTGATAAGAATGCATATGCTGCCCTTACTACGCCATTTATATGTATTTCTGGAGACAAATCTGCCAGTATGTTTACTCCTAGATCTCTCTCATTTTCTGTCTCTTGAAGTTGTACTCCAGCCACCGAGTAGTCAAGCTTGGGCCTTCTTGCACTTGTACCCATTCTCATTACCTTACATTTTGAGGTATTGAATTTCATTAGCCACTTTTCTGACCACTCATGCAGATTATTTAGATCCTCCTGAAGTTCTCTACCATTGTTCTCGTTTTTTACTTTCTTCACAATCTTTGCATCATCTGCAAACATATTCATGAATGAATTTACAGACTCTGGTAGGTCATTTACATATACAAGGAACAAAAGTGGCCCGAAAACTGAACCCTGTGGAACTCCACTACTAACTCTTCTCCATTCAGACACTGAGTGTCTTACTCTAACCCTCTGTTCCCTTCCTTCTAAGTAAGTTTTTATCCATTCCAAGACATTTCCACCTATTCTAGCCATTGATTGCAGCTTCCTAATAAGTCTCCCATGTGGAACAGTGTCAAACGCTTTCTGGAAGTCTAGGAATATGCAATCTGCCCAGCCCTCTCTTTCCTGTAAGATTTGGCTTACCTCATCATAAAATTCTAATAAGTTTGTTACTGTTGATCTTCCTTCTCTGAAGCCATGTTGCCTCACTGACAAAAAGTTGAAGGATTCCAAGTGAAGAGAGATATGTTTCCTTAGTAGTTTCTCCATAACTTTGCAAACTATGCTGGTCAAGGAAACTGGTCTATAGTTCAGAGCCGTATCCCTCCTTCCCTTTTTGAAGATAGGTATCACATTTGCTTGTTTCCAGGATCTTGGAATCTCCCCCGACTCCAGTGACTCCTTAAATATGATACTTAGTGCCATTGATATTGTGTTTGCGCATTTTTTAAGCACATGAGGGGATATGTCATCAGGACCTGTAGCTTTATGAACATCTAAATCCATCAGCGCTTTGCATACCTCTGTGGCTGTAAGGTTGATGTTCTCTAATGCCGGCCCTTGAGCTTCTATCACTGCAATCTGAGGGGGTGGGGTATTTTCTACTGTAAATACTGACTGAAACTCCTTGTTCAATTCTTTGCAGATCTCTTCGTCCGTCTCAGTGATGCTTCCATCCGCTCTCTTTAGCCTTAAAACCTGTTCTTTTACCTTCAGTTTTCCTCTGATAAAGCTGTGGAAAAGCTTGGGATTTTCTTTAGCCTTCCTGGTGATGTCCCTCTCATAATCTCTCTCTGCCTCTCTCCTTTTACTTAGGTAGTCATTTCTTGCTCTTTTGTAGGTTTGCCAGGCATTTATGTTTTTTCTCCTCCTATACCTTTTCCAGCATTTGTCTCTCCACTCCTTAGCTCTTTTACACCCATTATCGAACCATTTCTCTCTGGCATGAATTACACCTACTTTGGTGACAGGTATGCAGCAATCTACTATCTTCCCATATTTCTCACAAAAGATGTCATACATTTCTTGTACAGATTTGTTGTAAAATAAGGTTCTCCAATCAATAACTGCAAAAAGCTCATTCATTTTGATGTAATCTCCTTTCGGATAGTTCCTCCTCATGTCCTCAGTGCCTCTACTCTCAGGAAGAATCTCTTCAATGATATACTCCATCAACAACACACAGTGGTCACTCTTTCCAATTGGTGGTTCATACTCAATATTTTCAATATCCAACACATTATCTGTGAACACTAGATCAAGTAGTGATGGCTCATCCCCACCCCTGGCTCTTGTTGGTTCCATTACATGTTGGTGTAGGAAATTCCCTTGTACGCAATCTAGGAATCTTGCCCTGAATGAGTCCTCACCACTGTGTGGGTCAAGATTTATCCAATCTATCTCTTTATGATTAAAGTCTCCCATAATCAAAATCCTACATTTTTTCTCCCGCGCCATGTTAACAACTGAGTTTATGACTTCAATCGTACCTATATGACTTTCCTCATAAATTTCAAGCCTATTTTGGTTCCTTGGTGGGTTGTATACAACAGTTATTATAATGCTCTCTGACCCAGTATTTATGCGAGCAACAAGAAATTCCCTGAACTCACTTTCTATAGCCAAGTTTATTTCTTCAACTTGAATCCTCTCACTTATGAGCAGTGCTATCCCTCCACCAGTCCTCTCAGATCTTTCGACCCTTAGTATTCTGAAGCCCTTAGGAAAAACTGTGACACTGTTTATGTCCTCACTCAACTTAGTCTCTGTAATTGCTACTATATCTGCCTTACTGTTGTGAATCCTATCTTTTAATTCTACTGCCTTACCAGCTAATCCATCAGCATTTGTGTATAACAATCTTAATGAGGCCCCATCCCCTGATCTTCTGTCATTATCTTCTTTGTCTCCCCTTTGTCTGGAAGTATTCTGTAACGAAAATTTTTCTTCTCTTCTTCATTTCTTTCATCATTTAACCTTCTTGCCTCTTGCAACAAGTTTTTGATCTTTCCCATCTCTTCCTGTGTTCTGTATCGTCTAATGAACACTTCTTTGCATTCTTGAAGGTCTTTTAGACTTTTTTTCTCAACAATATTTCCCTACATGTCTCCCCTCTCTCAAAGGTTACTTTTGTTGGTCTCGGCTTTCCTTCCCTCGAATATTTACCTAGTTGGTGTATGTTTACAATATCCTCAGGACCACATACTACTCCAAGCTTTCTTATCAGGTCTACAACGTTAGCTTTATTTTCTTCAAGTCTCCCCTGCCATGTTGGCTCCTGGGATTCACTTATGCCTGAGATTACCACTGTCTTCTCCTTATCAAGTGCCTGTCTGATGAGTGGGTTTGCCCTTTCCATCACAACGTCTTTCATTTTTTCGATTACTGTCTCTTTATAGTCAACTGTTTGTATGTTTTCCAGTGCCACCACCTTTACAGCCTCTTTTACTGCCACATTCCCCTTTAGTGCATCAGCAAAGGACGTTTTCATGGCATCGTTTTCCATATTCAGCTCCTGGAACTCTTTTCTGAACTGTTCAATGCTTTTCTTAATCTGAACATTCCAAGCAGCAATCTCGTCTCTCTCAGAAGAGAGCAGTGAACTAACATCTAATTCCTTTAGGTTGTCATTCAGCTGTTTGTTTTTATCTTCTTGTTTAGAAATTCTAGATTCTAGTTGACTCTTTTCCCCTTCCAGCTTCTTTATTCTTTTTTCTAGTTCCTTTCTCTCCTGCCCTTGTGCTTTATTTGCTTCCTCCAAAGATCTTATTTGTTCTCTGAGTGTTTCATTCTCTTTCATTTCTCCATCCATATTCCGAATTTTATCATCAAGGCTTATAACTATTTCCTCTAACTTCTTGATTCTCTGTTTAAGTCCTCTGATGACTACCCCTTCTCCCGACCCATGGGTGGGAGAGGTTTGGGACAGAGATGGCTTCATTTTTATGTTCTCCCTCTCACAGAATATAGAAAGAAGACGAGAAAGAGGAAAAAAAAAGAAAAGAGAAAAACTTCTAATTTACCTTCACACAGAATTTTTTATATCTCCATATAAGTGCTATTTAGTGACTCAGTTTGTCTCCTTTCTGGTAACACACATCTTAACTTAAAAACTTGACCATGGTAATTTAAGTATAAAAAGAAAAAGAAAAACAAAAGTCAAACCTGAAGGAAAATTCGAATGTGTGTGTGTGTGTGTGTGTGTGTGTGTGTGTGTGTGTGTGTGTGTGGACTCTCAAATTGCAGTTTAGGCCTACAGCAGCTAAAATAATACATATGCATACAAACACAAATTATAAAAAAAACAGGTAGCAAATTATTTATTATTATAAATGGCACAATTTCGTTTGTGTAAGTTTTCAGTTCGATGCCATCAAGAAATTATATATAGAAAGAGACATAATTGTAAGACAAGGTGTGCCAACCTAACTGTGATTACTCTAAAATGTTGGTACTACTGATCATAGTCAGCTGATCGTTATTAAAGCGAGGGGGAATGGCATATGTGCAAATGGATCCAAGGTTAGCAAGCTATTTTCCATTATTATTTTAGTATTTGGTGATAGTGGCAAGGAGACTTTCTTTACTATATATATGTGATCAGAGTGAAACTGTTATATTCCTAATCCCGCGAAACATTCAATAAATTACCACAAAGAGACGGCAGAGTGCTTGCAAGTATTGGCTTCGCTAGATGTTATTTTGATATGTAGTTCTCATGAGCTTGCACGGACTAAGGTACGGAACGACACGAAGTTCCGTTATGGTATTCGGCAATATGGATCTCATGACTCTCTCTCTCTCTCTCTCTCTCTCTCTCTCTCTCTCTCTCTCTCTCTCTCTCTCTCTCTCTCTATATATATATATATATATATATATATATATATATATATATATATATATATATATATATATATATATATATATATATATATATATATATATATATATATATATATATATATATATATATATATATATATATATATATATATATATATATATATATATTTATATATATATATATATATATATATATATATATATATATATATATATATATATATATATATATATATATATATATATATTATACCTCTGGAGTATAGGCCAATACCTGAGTATATGAAACCCTTCCATAATTTTCTATCTAAATTCCCTGCAAAGAAGCTGTAAATCTGCCTTTCCAAATAGGTTCATCTTATTTCATTTTCAAAACAACACATTATTAGTAAGATGGATTCATTTTTTTTTTTATTAAAAATATCACATAGAGATCTCAAATTACTTATATTCTTAATGAAAACTATGATTCATTTTGATAAGTTGACAATAAAAGCAGAATGTTAAGTAACCAGGTAAAACACACGCACACACACACACACACACACACACACACACACACACACACACACACACACACACACACACACACACACACACACACACACACACATTTCGTAAGAGTAGTTGATTCAGTGTAAGAGTAGTTGATAATTGGAATTCGCTAAGCGAGGAGGTAGTTAATGCTACCTCAATCCATAGTTTTAAGGACAGGTATGATAAGTATCACTAAGTCTAAAAATGGAACCGATCAGGAGACGGGAAGATACGAGCTTTGGGCTCTTTCCCGTAAACACAATTAGGTAATCACAATTAGGTAATCACACACACATGGACAAGGAAATGTTCAGAAATATTTATGTAACCTATGTGAGGCCAAAACTCGAATATGCAGCCCCCTTTTGGAATCCGCACTTGAAAAAGCACATAGCTAAGCTTGAAAAAGTTCAAAGACATGCCACGAAACTGGTGCCAGAAATACGCAATCTCAGTTATGATGAGAGGCTGAGGGTATTAGACTTACCATCACTCGAAGCTAGAAGAGTGAGGGGGGATATGGTGACAGTCTTTAAATTCCTTCATGGTTATGATAGAGTGGATAGGGATCGATATTTTGATATGGCTGGCTCTAGAACTAGAGGTCATAGTTTGAAGCTTGGTAAGAAAACTTCTTTGCAGGATGTAAGGAAATACTTTTTCAGTGTAAGAGTAGTTGATAATTGGAATTGGCTAAGCGAGGAGGTAGTTAATGCTATCTCAATCCATAGTTTTAAGGACAGGTATGATAAGTATCACTAAGTATAAAATGGAACCGATCAGGAGACGGGAAGATACGAGCTTTGGGCTCTTTCCCGTAAACACAATTAGGTAATCACACACACAACAGCAACACAATTATATTATCTCACGAAATTAATGCATGATCGTAGCCAAACAAAACCTAAAAAACAAATCATCTCATAGTAAAGGTCAACTTCAAAACTACTAACAACAGCTGACTAAGGGCATATACACCATCACCATATCCCCCTCAATCTTCTAGCTTCGAGTGATGGTAAGTCTAATTCCCTCAGCCTCTCATCATAACTGAGATTGCGTATTTCTGGCACCAGTTTCGTGGCATGTCTTTGAACTTTTTCAAGCTTAGCTATGTGATTTTTCAAGTGCGGATTCCAAAAGGGTCTGCATATTCTAGCTTAGGTCTCACATAGGCTACATAAATATAGCTGAAAATTTCCTTGTCCATGTGTCTGACGGCTATCCTTACAATTGCTAAGAAAGCATTCCCTGATCTTACTATGGCATTTATATGCATTTCTGGAGAAAAATCGGCCAGTATGGTTACTCCTAGATCTCTATCATTCTCTGTCTCTTGAAGTTCTACTCCTGCCACCGAGTAGTCAAGCTGGGCCTTCTTGCACTTGTATCCATTCTCATTATCTTACATTTTGAAGCATTGAATTTTATTGGTCACTTTTCTGACCACTCATGCAGACTGTTTAGATCTTCCTGAAGTTCTCTACCATTGTTCTCTTTTCTTACTTTCTTCACAATCTTTGCATCATCTGCAAACATATTCATGAATAAATTTACAGACTCTGGTAGGCCAAATACATATACAAGGAACAAAAGGGGCCCTAAAGCTGAACCCTGTGGAACTCCACTACTAACTCTTCTCCATTCAGACACTGAGTGTCTTACTCTAACACTCTTTTCCCTTCCTTCTAAGTGTGTGTGTGTGTGTGTGTGTGTGTGTGTGATTACCTAATTGTGATTACCTAATTGTGTTTACGGGAAAGAGCCCAAAGCTCGTATCTTCCCGTCTCCTGATCGGTTCCATTTTTAGACTTAGTGATACTTATCATACCTGTCCTTAAAACTATGGATTGAGGTAGCATTAACTACCTCCTCGCTTAGCGAATTCCAATTATCAACTACTCTTACACTGAAAAAGTATTTCCTTACATCCTGCAAACAAGTTTTCTTCCGAAGCTTCAAACTATGACCTCTAGTTCTAGAGCCAGCCATATCGAAATATCGATCCCTATCCACTCTATCATAACCATGAAGGAATTTAAAGACTGTCACCATATCCCCCCTTACTCTTCTAGCTTCGAGTGATGGCAAGTCTAATTCCCTCAGCCTCTCATCATAACCGAGATTGCGTATTTCTGGCACCAGTTTTGTGGCATGTCTTTGAACTTTTTCAAGCTTAGCTATGTGCTTTTTCAAGTGCGGATTCCAAAAGGGGGCTGCATATTCGAGTTTTGGCCTCACATAGGTTACATAAATATTTCTGAACATTTCCTTGTCCATGTGCCTGAAGGCTACCCTTACATTTGATAAGAATGCATATGCTGCCCTTACTACGCCATTTATATGTATTTCTGGAGACAAATCTGCCAATATGTTTACTCCTAGATCTCTCTCATTTTCTGTCTCCTGAAGTTGTACTCCAGCCACCGAGTAGTCAAGCTTGGGCCTTCTTGCACTTGTACCCATTCTCATTACCTTACATTTTGAAGTATTGAATTTCATTAGCCACTTTTCTGACCACTCATGCAGATTATTTAGATCCTCCTGAAGTTCTCTACCATTGTTCTCTTTTTTACTTTCTTCACAATCTTTGCATCATCTGCAAACATATTCATGAATGAATTTACAGACTCTGGTAGGTCATTTACATATACAAGGAACAAAAGTGGCCCTAAAACTGAACCCTGTGGAACTCCACTACTAACTCTTCTCCATTCAGACACTGAGTGTCTTACTCTAACCCTCTGTTCCCTTCCTTCTAAGTAAGTTTTTATCCATTCCAAGACATTTCCACCTATTCTAGCCATTGATTGCAGCTTCCTAATAAGTCTCCCATGTGGAACAGTGTCAAACGCTTTCTGGAAGTCTAGGAATATGCAATCTGCCCAGCCCTCTCTTTCCTGTAAGATTTGGCTTACCTCATCATAAAATTCTAATAAGTTTGTTACTGTTGATCTTCCTTCTCTGAAGCCATGTTGCCTCACTGACAAAAAGTTGAAGGATTCCAAGTGAAGAGAGATATGTTTCCTTAGTAGTTTCTCCATAACTTTGCAAACTATGCTGGTCAAGGAAACTGGTCTATAGTTCAGAGCCGTATCCCTCCTTCCCTTTTTGAAGATAGGTATCACATTTGCTTGTTTCCAGCATCTTGGAATCTCCCCCGACTCCAATGACTCCTTAAATATGATACTTAGTGCCACTGATATTGTGTTTGCGCATTTTTTAAGCACATGAGGGGATATGTCATCAGGACCTGTAGCTTTATGAACATCTAAATCCATCAGCGCTTTGCATACCTCTGTGGCTGTAAGGTTGATGTTCTCTAATACCGGCCCTTGAGCTTCTATCACTGCAATCTGAGGGGGTGGGGTATTTTCTACTGTAAATACTGACTGAAACTCCTTGTTCAATTCTTTGCAGATCTCTTCATCCGTCTCATTGATGCTTCCATCCGCTCTCTTTAGCCTTAAAACCTGTTCTTTTACCTTCAGTTTTCCTCTGATAAAGCTGTGGAAAAGCTTGGGATTTTCTTTCGCCTTCCTGGTGATGTCCCTCTCATAATCTTTCTCTGCCTCTCTCCTTTTACTTAGGTAGTCATTTCTTGCTCTTTTGTAGGTTTGCCAGGCATTTATGGTTTTTCTCCTCCTATACCTTTTCCAGCATTTGTCTCTCCACTCCTTAGCTCTTTTACACCCATTATCGAACCATTTCTCTCTGGCATGAATTACACCTACTTTGGTGACAGGTATGCAGCAATCTACAATCTTCCCATATTTCTCACAAAAGATGTCATACATTTCTTGTACAGATTTGTTGTAAAATAAGGTTCTCCAGTCAATAACTGCAAAAAGCTCATTCATTTTGATGTAATCTCCTTTCTGATAGTTCCTCCTCATGTCCTCAGTGCCTCTACTCTCAGGAAGAATGTCTTCAATGATATACTCCATCAACAACACACAGTGGTCACTCTTTCCAATTGGTGGTTCATACTCAATATTTTCAATATCCAACACATTATCTGTGAACACCAGATCAAGTAGTGATGGCTCATCCCCACCCCTGGCTCTTGTTGGTTCCATTACATGTTGGTGTAGGAAATTCCCTTGTACGCAATCTAGGAATCTTGCCCCAAAGGAGTCCTCACCACTGTGTGGGTCAAGATTTATCCAATCTATCTCTTTATGATTAAAGTCTCCCATAATCAAAATCCTACATTTTTTCTCCCGCGCCATGTTAACAACTGAGTTTATGACTTCAATCGTACCTATATGACTTTCCTCATAAATTTCAAGCCTATTTTGGTTCCTTGGTGGGTTGCATACAACAGTTATTATACTCTCTGACCCAGTATTTATGCGAGCAACAAGAAATTCCCTGAACTCACTTTCTATAGCCAAGTTTATCTCTTCAACTTGAATCCTCTCACTTATGAGCAGTGCTATCCCTCCACCAGTCCTCTCAGATCTTTTGTGTGTGTGTGTGTGTGTGTGTGTGTGTGTGTGTGTGTGTGTGTGTGTGTGTGTGTGTTCTTTTGGCTGGAATGCTGAAATGAATATCAAAATGTCGGGAGGTATCTTTATATATAAAAAAAAGAAGCCCAAAGTTGATTATTACCTGTCTACGATGAACTTAGTTCCAAGGACTCGATATATACCTTACCACTCCTAAAGTTTGATACACAGAAATTAAATTACTACTGACATTAAAAAAAAAAAAAAAAAAAAGACAATTTGTTTAAGTACATATGGACGAGTTATTTCATAGGTTGATGGGGGGGAGGTTCTCATCATCCACTCCCATTAATATTGTCCTTGGTTGGTAGGATCTATTTGGGAACTTTTGCAGATAGATCTATACTGGCCTTCTGCTAAGAGCCAAAGTGCATAAAAGGGAGGAAAGAGGTACGGTAGTGTGTCTGTTAACAGATAGATGGATGTGCTTGTACTGAGCGAAACTTAGTGGAAAGTGAATGGTGAGGTGACGTTTGGATGCGTGGTAGGTAGGGTGTCTGGAGAGGATAGAGGGCGAAGAGTTGCTCCGTTGGCAAGTGTTTGGTGGAATGGGAGAAAGCTTTATCTCGAATTATATTGGCTAAAATGAGATGGGGATGACAAGTTTGGAAGTGCATACAGCCCTGAGAGCTAATAAAGGAAGAAAGAGAAGAGTTTTGGAATGAATTGAACGAGTGTTTGAAATACTTGGGAATGAATGTGGATGCGTTGTTGGGGGATTTAATGTTTGAGCAAGGAGTGAGCCCGTAATTGGGAATTTGGGAGTACCTAGGCTACTGGAAATGAGTGAAGAGAGAATGATAAAAAATATGTACTTAGAGAGAGAGATGTTAATTGTCAATTGTTAAAAAGTATATGTGCATATATACATGGCTCAGATTAGATAACGGAAGAGTAAATGACGGAGAATAAATGGATTATGTTGAGGTGGACAAAAGAGTGAGTGGAAGAGTACTGGATGCGAATGTACTTAGAGGAGCTAGTGGTGGAATATCTGATCGCTGAAATAAAAAAATATTCCATAATATATATATATATATATATATATATATATATATATATATATATATATATATATATATATATATATATATATATAAAAAGTAAAATACATGCAGTTCTGTAAAGTAAACTGCGAGGGCCTATTTAGTACCGAATAAGAAATATCCCATATGAAAAACGACTCTCCTCCTCCATCTCCCCCCCTCTCCCATATTTGTTTCATTGCCCACGTGGCTTCCTTCAATACTCTCGTTTTGAAAATAACCTCTCTCTCTCTCTCTCTCTCTCTCTCTCTCTCTCTCTCTCTCTCTCTCTCTCTCTCTCTCTCTCTCTCTCTCTCTCTCTGCGGTTCCTAAACTGTCTTTATTTATTTTGCTTATTATTAAATGCTAGACTATGGATGGATTTGGATAATCCGCTCAAGAGCATGAATCGAATAAAAATGTTTATTCCAGCAAAATTCTGAGAGTAAGCTTTAAAGCTCTAGCACTCTTCCTTACATTAA